>CM051390.1:18334300-18384300 GCA_028015245.1 Cardamine occulta
ACTTCTTCACTTTCCTCCTCTCGATTCCAATCCTCGGCGGTGGAATATGGCTGAGCACCCGAGCTAACTCTACTGACTGCATGAGATTCCTCCAGTGGCCACTCATCGTCATCGGAATCTCAATCATGGTTGTCTCTTTAGCAGGTTTCGCCGGAGCTTGTTACCGTAACAAGTTCCTCATGTGGCTTTACCTTTTCATCATGTTCTTTATAATCGCTGCACTCCTCGGATTTACTATCTTTGCTTACGCCGTCACTGATAAAGGCTCAGGCCGGTTTGTGATGAACCGTCGGTATCATGATTATTATCTTCGTGATTATTCCGGTTGGTTAAAAGATCGGGTCACGGATAATGGATATTGGAGAGAAATAAGATCGTGTGTTAGGGATTCTGGAGTTTGTAAGAAGATCCGAAGAGATTTAAATGGTGTTCCAGAAACTCCTCAGATGTTTTTCTTCAGAAAGCTTACTCCTATTGAGGTATTATATATTTATGAATTTTTAATTTAGAAAATGTCTCCATCTAAAATAAATAAATAAATTTAGTTACTTTCTAGTTTCCACTCTGTCAAAAAAGTGTAATCGGAAATGAAATATTTCCATGAGTTTTGGTGTGGGATAGAAATTCTAGAGAACAACTCCATTATCTTTTTTGGTTAAGAAAATAAATGTCAGTAACACCATTGAAAACATAAAATAACAATATTCGTGTAACTGAAGAAACTTAAAGAGTTGTCTTATGATAGTTTTTTATCTTCAGCCTGCTCCGCCAAAAATATACTAGAAATTAATATTGAGTTGTTTATTTTCTTTAAAAAAATTCCCACCTATTATGGTAACCATAAATGAAGCAGTTTTAGCATGTGAGAGATCATGAACAGAATTGTCTGGCTCCTAAATTGTGTTGATTGACCTTTAGGCTCTTATTGGCCAAGTTTTAGCTTTTGTATTTTTGTTCATAAGTATATTCGTATTATCTTTTTACCTATCCACATAAATGTGTTAAGCTATCATAAATGTTTTACCCATTTTTCAGTTTTTATGGTTATCTCAGTGGGTTGGATACTTGGATTTATTATGCAATGTCACTTGTTTTTCGAATCTAACACGGCCTAAACCTTATATGATTTGTATTTGTTTTGAATCTTCAGTCGGGATGTTGCAAGCCGCCAACAGAGTGTGGCTATACGTACATGAACGAGACAGTGTGGGTTCCCCGAGGAGAAATGGTGGGACCGAATCCGGACTGTATGTTGTGGAACAATGACCAGAGAGTACTATGTTACCAATGCAGTTCTTGTAAAGCTGGTGTTCTTGGTAGCTTGAAATCGAGTTGGAGAAAAGTATCGGTGATCAACATTGTGGTTTTGATCATACTTGTTATCTTCTATGTCATCGCGTATGCGGCTTACCGGAATGTTAAGAGGATGGATAATGACGAATCAGCCGGTGAGGCAAGGATGACCAAATCTCATCCTAGCCATTTTCAAATGTAATGAGACTTTAGTATAGGTTTTCTTTGGAGTTGTGTTTTTATTACTCAATGTTATGGTTTATGTTGTTTTGATAAAAAATGAGCTTTGTTTTTTTTTGTTTCTTTTTGGATTTGTATTTTGTATGATGATAAATGATCACTAATTCCGTTGTTTTGTTGTGTTGCAATTAGTCTAACAATATTAATAACTGCTCATGATTGCCATTTTATACGTGAGCAATAGAAGAAAACGAAAATAGACAAGCAATGGTTTAAGATATTTTGGATATTTTGTTGGTGTCATCATCTTATAATGATTCTGCATTAAAGCATTTGTCCTCTACAAAAAAGTTGTTACGCATCTCACTATCTCCATTCTCCACCAAAATCGTTTTTTTTTTTGGGTTTAAATTGATATGAATAATCAAACCAGGACTCAACTAAACCGGAACGGTTCCTCAAACGGTTTTCAAATTACTTACAGTTGGTTTTGAAATTTTGGTGTCATCTTCACGACTGAGTTCAGGGCTCCACCTACTAATCGTCTGTTCTTCTACTGTGTATTTCTCCAAACACACAGGTAGATTCAAATCCTCGTCTTTGAAATTACCATTAACGTAGAGAGTCAATAACGTTTTCGCAACACTTCCGCTTAACCGAACAGCACAATGTATATCTGACCACACTCTTAACCGGTCACTGTCACTGGACTGAACCAAAACCGAGTATTCAGAGTGGACAAGAGATGGATGGTGACGGTACGCCACGAAATCCACACCATATTGCAACCCGGATCTCAAAACCCAGTTCTTTGATCGTAAATGTGAATAAGCTTTGAAAAACATTGGGAAGTTTGGTCTTTTTGACTTCATGTAGAGCCATGTGTCTGCTACTTCATCCTCCAAGTAACGACCTGGAAGAGAGATTTTGATGCATTTGAGATTGTAGAGCAAAAAGAAAGCTTCTTCAAAGGTTAACTGAATCCATTTCTTGACTTTATCTGCGGATAGAACAAGTCTACCAAAACAACAACGGTCAAGAAGCTCAGCTTGCTCTGTATCAACCGCTAGAAGCACATTGCAACTCGAGAGGGAACCTAAGAACTCTGTTTTGGCTAGAGCGAGCTGGAGCTCTGAGACTGATTTTGAAATAGGTTCTGCAAGAGCTTTTGCTTCAGCACCTTTCCATTTCCATCTCGGCGCCATGGAATTGAGCTGCAAATAGTACTAAAGATCAAACCTTTTGACCAAGTAAAAAAAAAACCATAGAGTTTCGAACAAAAGATAATGTATATATCTTCCAAAATCTTGAGTACTTCAAAGAAAAATACGAGTCAGATCAATTTGGGACTAAATCACTTTCAAAAGGTCTATACAAGCAGATAGTATTACAGGCACCAATTGCATCTCAAATAGCAAATAAACCGAACCCACATCCTCCTGAAACTACAACCATACTTAGCGTACCTAAGACATACATAAGCTTCAGAGTTCAACAAAAACATCTTCTTTCAGGTATTTTGTCGAACAGTTTCCATTCACTATAGTTTCTGAGAAGGGAGAATAACTCAAATTGATCGCAACATACACATCCAAAATCAAACTCGTGATTCTAAAAGTTGAATTCAACAGATTGATTTATACAAAATTAACTCTATCACGGAGATTCACTTACAACATGGTGGATTTGGGATGAAACAAAGTACCTTATCCAACGAACTCAGAATCTTCAAAATACCTTATTTAATCGTTAGTGATGTCACTCTAATCCTCCAATAATCCGCCGCGATATCGTCGAAGCGATCGAGGATTGGACTGAGTCACTGAGCTAATGGAATAGGTCAACGCCGGAGTGAAAAAGTACCTCTCGGGTTAAGAAACTAATGCGAATGACAAATAACGATTATACCCCTGTTCTTTTCACATAATTACGTATATGAGGATCCGTAACTATTTAAAAAGACGATTTTTACCACCGCCGCTAAAGCTACAGAAGGAAGATGATCACGACGTAGAGCTACCTGATATAAATAAGCCCCCGTCTTCGTGGACGATCGAGAAGCTCAGGGAGATGAAGAACATTCACTTATACAAACTTTACTTCAAGGGTTTGATAAGCAATGAATTAGCTGTAAATGGCATAAAAGCAGGATTTGGGATTGCTATTTTTGATCATAAAGATAATCTCTTCTATAAGACTAAAGGACATATTTATTATCCGGAAAACATTACTCCCATGGAAGCTGAGATTAGGGCTTTGATGCTTGGTCTAGACGAAGCCTTGACTTTGAGGATCAATCATATCTCTATATTCTCCGTTACATTATTACGATTTCAAAATGTCTATGCTTTAGTCTTACAAATGCATTTATGTTTGTCTATGTAGCTCTCGGGACTATCTGATCCCAAGGAGAAAATATATTGCTTTGCTTATGGAGGAAGTGAAACGTATCAGAAAGAGATTCTGGTATAGCAAACCTTTCATGATGTTTGAAAAAGATGTTGAATTTGCTTATAAACTTGCAATGGAGTCGATGCCTTTGTTTCCTCGTCGTCGTCAAGCCAAGGAAGCTAAGAAAGAGACTTGCGTTATCTGTTTCGATGACATTGATCTTGCTCTCATGTTTGTTGTTGGTGAATCCGGTCATCGATTTTGCTTAACTTGTGTGAAATAACATATAGAAGTGAAGCTTCTTGATCAAAAGATACCGAATTTTCCTCAACATCTCTGCAAGTCTCATGAGCTATCTTTTGTTAGATGTGAGAAGCTTTTGACTGCAAAGCTGAGTTTCATGTGGAGACAGAGGATTAGAGAGGATTCAATTCCTTTTGAACAGAGATTTTACTGTCCTCGTATCTAATGTCTAAATCCGAGCTTTTCACATTTTCTGAACATGGATTTAGAAGATGCTTCAAATGCGGTCGCTCTTTCTGTGTAAACTGCAAAGTTCCATGGCATAAGACTCTCTCCTGCACCGATTACAAGAAGTTGCATCCTCATCTTCAAAATGATGATGGAAAACTAATATTATCTCTAGCAAATTCTAATGGGTGGAAGCAATGTCGCAAATATCGGTACATGGTTGAACGTTCAGGCGGATGCCTCCGCATAACTTGCAGGTATCTTTCTCGATCGTAATGATCTTTTCGATCTTTTTTACTTTTAACGTTCTCTTTAGAGCTTCTTTAAATCAAATAATAGCCTCATTTGATTATTTTTCTACATATAAAAACGTTATGAAACGATTTTTATTCTGTCTTTGATCATTTTTTAGGTGTGGAAATGGTTTTTGCTACAGCTGTGGAGCCGAATGGAACGACGATAGCGGCCATGTAGTTTGCATGTTTCCGCTCGGAAAACGAATTCCCCATTATAATCAATGAGGTGGCTTCTGGTGCGTTGTTCCTTGTAATTTTGTGTGTTGTGTCAAAGTTTTGGGATGATTGGTTAGGTCCGATCGGAAAAAATCTCTCTGGTTTTCTCTTCTCTGCATATTTTTTTTTTAGATGAATGGAACTGCAATTTGTCTTTCTCCTTTGTATTTCATTACTATTTTTCATGAAACTCTTCTTACACGGTGTAATGTGCTCAAGAATTTAGACGTGAAATCATCTTACATGTTACAAGTCTTATAAGCATTTTGATTGAAACTATAAAAATACGAGGGCACTAAAACTCTGATGTAAATGCTCTTTTGATTTAAATTCACACTAACAGTTATTCAAATGCCTATGAAAGTTTTCAAATTCACACTAACTATCTATTTATGTGGTTGACACTATACATAGTTCATTCTTGTTAAGTTGTTTTTAGTTCATTCTTGTTAAGTTGTTTTTGGGCTTAATATCTTATCATGGGCTAGACCCAAGCAAGCAATATGGGCATGTAATTATTTTCTTTCTCTTGCAATTTAATTTGAAAACCTTTTTACAGTATATCAAAAACTTTCATAAATTGACTTATATTAAAACTAAATATATACAATACATAATAAATGAACACAACATTCAACATTATATATGTTAAAGGGTTGATTTTTTTTCCCTTTACACTTAATGCACATTTAAAAATTATTTCATTTAATTACGGAAGTATTTTTGGTTTCTTAAAAAAAAATGTTGTAGTTAAATAAGATCTCATAACAATATTTTCATTTATTTCCTTACTACCGTCTTGATTCACTTAGATTTCTCATGATTTCAAATTTCAGTTAATAAGGTAGATTCCATTTTCTACTCCTCTAATTAAACTGAATGATAGAGGTTGGACAATTTATTTTTAATTTCTAGCTTTAAATCAATCAAATCAAGAAATCAAATTTTTTTGACCAAGTTCAATGAAGAAGCGTCTCACATAAGCCATTCCAAAATGACCTTTTACCCCTGATGTGGTGACGTAAAATTACAATTTTAACCACCCTGTACGTTTTAAAAAGGACGACTTCCAGCCAAAAACCAAAAAACCATTCGAAAGGAAAAAAACGGAGTCACAGTAGTTTAAGTTTAATCGCAGCGGAGCAAGAATGGACTTCTTGCCTCGGGATTCGGATTCCGATTATGCTTTCCGATTGCAGATGGAGGAGGCGCTCGCGGCTTCTCTCTCTTCCCAATCTCAAACTCCTCAACGGCCACCGTCGCCTCCGATTGTGGCAAGGTATGGTTTCGCTGTCATCGAGGAAGACGATCAGAACGAGCCGACGGCGACAACTGATGTGCGTCTCAAAGACAGAGGTTACGGTTTCGATTTAAAGAGAGCCGTCGGAGAAGGAAACTCTAAAGGAAAAGGCAAAGGTAAAATCCACGAGACAGTTACTGGTGTACGTAGAGATGACCAAAACCCTAACTCCCGAAATATTTCCGGAAACGGCAACATGAGACCTTCACCGGTAATTCAATCGCAAGGAACTGTTCGGCCGGCACAATCAGTCGGCGAAGGTAGTTCGAGAGTCAACGCCGCTGGTGGAACATTCAATGGGAATGTATTGTATAGGCTTTACTTTAAGGGCTTGGTGAGCGAAGAGAATGGGAAGGGAAAGATGACTGACGTATTGGCTGGGTTTGGGGTTGCGATTTGTGACCTGAGGGACAATCTTTTGTTTGAGACGAAGGGACCATTGATCAATAATGGCTTGAATCGCCAGGCAGCGGAGCTTAAGGCATTGATACGAGGATTAAACGAAGTCGTGAAGCTTGGGATCAAACATATCGCTATTTGCTGCGATTCTTTTCCGATTTTCCAATATGTAAGTTTCCGACTTTCGTGTTCTCACTATGTGTCTCTTGTTCTTTTTGGTGTTCTTGTTGTTGTTGAATCCAAATTGAAGTATATATTTGTGTTTTCTTGTGGCATCATGTAGGAATAGCGATAGGCATTAGAACAATTTCTTAGGCTTATGACTGAGATGGGGACCAGTTGTTTGGATTAAGTTTCCTCTGTTCTGGAGTATAAAGTTGTAGCTAATGTGTGTGTTTTCATATAGAAATTAGGATGGCTAGAGAGGTAAACAATAGTTAACGATTAAGCATGCTATGAATACTCTAACATTTCATAATATTGTGATCATTTTTGTAAGCCACTATTATCTCTCTTTGTTTTGCACTATAAATATATGGCTGCGCTAATATTCACTAGCTATAAGACAGTAGACTGTGAGTTCCAAGGCTCTATGCTTGTGTCTTTGTGAGATGGTTTATGTTCCAACGAGTTATGCTTCTTTACCTAGCTTTTCCTGTCACATGTTTCACAGGATTGTATTTTTACTTGAATGTAGGTCAGGGGAAGATATATGACGAAGCAAAAAAAGATTTCCCTGCTATTAAATGATCTGCAACGGATCATGCAACAATTTTCATCTAGTCAGCCAATTCTGGTGGCAGGACAGGATGTTAAATTTGCTTATAAACTTGCAAGGGAATCAATCGTTTCTAAGGTCACCCCTCATGTAGATCCTCGCCAAGCAAAAGCAGCTCGGAAAGTTGAGTGTGTTATCTGTTACAATGATACTGCTGCTGAGCGCATGTTTTCTGTTGACAAATGCCGTCATCGCTTTTGCTTTCATTGTGTGAAACAACATGTGGAGGTGAAGCTGCTTCATGGAATGGTTCCAAAATGTCCGCACTATGGCTGCAAGTCTGTGCTGGTTATCGATTCCTGTGGCAAGATTTTGACTCCTAAACTGATTGAAATGTGGAAACAAAGAGTTAAAGAGAATGCTATTCCTGTCACTGAGAGGGTTTACTGCCCTTACCCGAGGTGCTCGGCTTTGATGTCCAAAACCAAGATTTCGGAGTCTGCCAAGAGCTTGTTGTCTGTTTACCCTGATTCTGGAGTTAGGAGATGTGTTGAATGTCGTGGCCTCTTCTGTGTGGACTGTAAAGTCCCATGGCATGGAAAGCTGTCGTGCACCGAGTACAAGAAATTGCATCCTAATCCTCCAGCAGATGATGTGAAGCTAAAATCTCTTGCAAATAATAAAATGTGGCGCCAATGTGGCAAGTGTGAACACATGATTGAGCTTACACAGGGTTGCAATCACATAACTTGCAGGTATCTATCGATCTACCCTTGATTCTCAATCATTCTTATGTTTAAGCATTCTAATGTCATATTCCCTTTGGTATTCTCGTTAGATGTGGGTTTGAGTTTTGTTACCAGTGCGGAGGTGAGTGGAACAAGAAAACAGGGACTTGTACTAAACGCTGCCCAGCCTGGAATGTAGAATACATCATGCGTCAAGATCTAGCGCATGAACATTTGGTGCCTAACTTCTTTGCTGATGATGAAGATTACGAAGATTTTGATGATGACTATGAGAACTATTATCAGTTTGTGCATGAGATGATGAATGGTTATAACAGAGCACCTCCAGCAGATTTTGACCCTTTCTTTGATCTGCCAGATGGTATTGTGCCCTTTGAAATCTCTCTAAAACCCTTTGAATCTCATAAATTTCATACTGATATCACTCTCTGTTAATCCTGTAGGTGTGATATTTACCCCTGATATGTTGTCTCCCAAAAGTCGTCAGCAATTCTACGCGGATGATGATTCAGATGAAGCTGAGGAAACGGGGGCTCAATCTCATTTCCCGCGCAGTTATGCTCCTCCTTGGTATCAGTTTGACGAAGATGACGAATACTTTGGAAAGTATGGAAAGTACGCTATAGTATATGACTCCGACGGCTTGGAAATCGAGGACTTCTCGAACCCTTTCCATCCTGACTATCCGCACTTTTGAGGTTTTGGTTTGGAACCAAAGTTCGTAGTTCGTCTCTTTTCCTTTTTATTTTTCAGGTCCAAACTCTTTGCTATATGCTCTTTCGTCTTTAATCTTTTTTGAAGTTCATGTTTCGATGAGGGCAATCTTGGAATATGTAGACACCTTGTGTTTAAAGTTAGGGCTTTGTTTTGACCTTTATTTCTCTTTTGTTTCTTTTCGTGATTGGTTTCGGCTTGCTCTTCTTCTTGCTCCCTTTAGTAATGTCCTACCCGGTTTAATCAAACCAAATTGAATCGAACTTATTCCACACTGGAATAACGAGCATAAACAGAATCGGTGAAAACCTCAAATTCAATATCATTTATGATTTATTCCATATCCAAACAAACTTGTATATACGCACAATCAGACTATGTAGAACATATTCGTATTGGAAGAGCTTTTTCAAAATACATTTGGGCGACTAGTTTATAGTATTGGCCGAGATCGGGCCGGATAAAAATTCATTTATCATAAAACCCATTTGGTATCGCCCACCCACCCAATAGGCTCTAAATGTCATTTACCTTTCCAATTGTCACCGTCTCTGAATCTCCCCCGGAGAAATCAGTTGCAGTCTGTTTCGCTCCCGGTGACGATGGATTCAACTATTCCGCTGACTAAACCAGATGAATTCCATGTTCGAGTTCCCATCTATTGGATTTGCAGCAATGCAAACGTCTTACAGTCAATAAGCTGTGGCGGAGATGAAATGTGATTCAGGTGCTTGAGCTTTCTACCAAATAATCTTCAGGTTCGCCATTTCTTAGTATAGTATCATATTGAAGAATTTTCTGTCACATTTACGAATGTTTAAGTCAAATCGTAAATTGTTCTGTGATGAGAAAGATTGTAATCTGGTTGCTATACTATTCCTTCATAGAGGGTTAGTCTCTAATAGACTTTTTTAGGAAAATGATTATGGTAATCACATACTCAATAATGAAGATTGGAAATATGTTTGGAAAATGCTCTGGATTGATACTAAGCAATCCTGTTATATTATTCTCTAATTATGATGAGTAATCTGTAGATGTAGAGAACATGATCTCGTTGGAGAATTTTCTATCCCATTTGTTAATGTCGTAATGAGGAAGATTTTTATGATATTGTTCCTTAAATCTAGTGTTACTCTCTTGACTTTTTCCTGCTGATCATGAGAATCACAAGACTCAACAATGAACAAGGAAAAAAACTGTTTGGATAATGATGATACTGCTATGAGTTCACTTTATTTACAATATTTCATACTGTTGTTTTCATGTAAGCTCTGCATAACGGGACAGCAAGAGAGCGGTATGTTCATGTGCGAACTCGAATACAAGCTAGCAACGTAATATGTGGTAGAAGATGTATGAATCATCCCGTCAAAGGTAAGGCTACTGATCAGTTATACTATTACTGGAATTTTTCAGAGACTTTGACCCTTCAATTTAGTGTATGACTTGGCCTGAAAATGTTTACCCTTGAAACAGGTTATATTATCTTTAATTTAACCGTGAAACACGATAGAAGTATTATCCGTTAATTTGACATTTTCCTCTTAAATAATATTGAAGCCACTCTTTTTTTTATAAACCTGGAATTCATTTTGCTGTCTTGACTAAGAGAGGTGTTCGAAAGTCTTGCTAAGGGAAAAGTCTTACTATAAAGATTACAAAACAGTCGTAATATTTGATATTGGTCATTCATATTAAATGGGTCTACAACCAAAGAGAAAGAGATAATGGTTTAGCATTTGGAGCAGAGAAAGTAAACAAAAGCAAAAGAAAAACGAAAACTCTCTGTTTGTTTCACTACCAATAATGATTCGAGGATTGCTTCTGGGAATCATATGGATGTTATTTTTTGTTTGTCCATCATTTCAAAAAGAGACGACGTTTGCTTACAACAGCTTTGGTCAAGCAGATGATCTTCACCTTGACGGTAGTGCAAGAATCCTTCCCAGTGGTCTCCTGCAACTGACTAATGCAACGGAAAACCAAATGGGTCACGTTTTCTTCAAGCGGCCGATTAAATTCACATCATCAGAATCAGTCTCGTTCTCGACACATTTTGTGTGTGCACAGCTCCCTGCAGGTGAGACGAGCGGCCATGGCATGGCCTTTGTTGTATCTAATTCCACTGATTTCAAAGGCGCAGAGCCAACTCGATACTTTGGCCTTTTCAACAAGAATGGATCTACTTCCACCACACGTGTGTTGGCTGTAGAGCTTGATATTGCTCTAGCCATAGAGTTGAATGACACCAGTGATAATCATGTTGGGATTGATGTGAACAGCGCGGAGTCTGTGATATCTGCCAACGCTTCTTATTTTTCAGACGCACAAGGGAAGAAGATAGACATAAAACTCTTAAGTCATGATCCTATCCAGGTTTGGGTGGATTATGAAGGAACAACACTCAACGTTTCATTGGCTCCTCTTAAAAACAAGAAACCAAGCATACCTCTTTTGTCATCATCACTCATAAATCTTACTGAGATTTTGCAAGGTAGAAGAATGTTTGTTGGATTTTCTGGGGCAACTGGGGCAATTACGAGCTATCAGTACATACTTGGGTGGAGTTTTAGCAAAAGCATGGAGTCGCTGAAGAACATTAACATCTCAAAACTTCCCAAAGTTCCTCACCCTAGAACTAAAAGGAAGTATACATCTCTGGTGCTTGATGCTCTGCTTAGTTTACTAGCGTTCCTAGTTTTGGGGCTTCTTTTTGCAGCTTATTTGTATAGGAGAAACTTGTACGCTGAAGTAAGAGAGGACTGGGAAAAGGAGTATGGTCCACTCAGGTATTCCTACAAATCTCTATACAAAGCAACTAAAGGGTTCAGTAGGAATGAATTTCTTGGGAGAGGAGGTTTTGGTGAAGTCTACAAAGGAACTCTCCCTCGGAGCAGAGAGCTGAGAGAAGTAGCTGTGAAGCGAGTATCACATGACGGTCAGCACGGTATGAAGCAGTTTGTTGCTGAGATAGTGAGCATGAGGAGTTTAAAACACCGGAGCTTGGTTCCACTTCTTGGATATTGCAGGAGAAAACACGAGTTATTACTGGTCTCTGAGTACATGCCAAATGGTAGTCTTGACCATTACTTATTTAATCATGATAGATCGACCCTTCCCTGGTGGAGGAAACTTGCGATTCTCAAAGACATCGCGTCAGCTCTTAGTTACTTACATACAGAAGCTGACCAAGTTGTTATACACAGAGATATCAAAGCTGCAAACGTTATGTTGGACGCAGAGTTCAACGGAAGGTTGGGAGATTTTGGTATGTCCAGGTTATATGAAAGAGGAGCTGATCCAACCACAACAGCTGCAGTGGGAACATTTGGCTACATGGCACCTGAGCTTACAACAATGGGACCTTCCACTGCAACTGATGTGTATGCGTTTGGTGTTTTCTTGCTTACAGTAATTTGTGGGAGGAGACCAGTGGAACCTGGCTTCTTGGATGAAAAACGTTTTCTGATCATATGGGTTAGTGAATGCTGGAAAAAGTCTTCTTTGATTGATGCTAGAGATCCAAGTTTGACAGAATTCTCATCCCAAGAAGTGGAGAAGGTTCTGAAACTCGGTT
Organism: Cardamine occulta; assembly: GCA_028015245.1. Classification (NCBI taxonomy): domain Eukaryota; kingdom Viridiplantae; phylum Streptophyta; class Magnoliopsida; order Brassicales; family Brassicaceae; genus Cardamine; species Cardamine occulta. Next base: position 18,346,608 of record CM051390.1, read on the forward strand.
TGCTATGTGCAAACCTTGCTCCTGATTCAAGACCGACCATGGAACAAGTGGTGCAATACTTAAACGGAAACCTAGCTTTGCCCCAGTTTTGGCCCAATTCTCCAGGAATTGGAGTTCTCATTCCAATGGCGCTTTCACCAGCATCACTATCAGCGTCGTATTCCTCCTCCACCAACTCTATGTCTATTACCCACTCAGTTCTCTATGGGAGTGGACGATGAAAGTTTCTATCTTCTTTGGCCCTCTTAGTATTGACTTATTTTCAACCATTTCTACTATATATGTTCATTCTTGACAATTCTTCATCAAGCTTGGCATGTAGAACAATTAAAAAAGAATCATCTCTCGTGTAAATTCTTGCAGTTACTTTGCTAATTACTTGTAAAGCAAGTTGTTGTCACTTGTCACCCTTTTAAGTTACAATAAAACAATTTCACTTTGTTTCTTGTAAAGAAAGTTATTGCTGTATAATATAAGAAAAGTCGACTTGGTATGCCCATTAGTGAGAATCTTGCTTTTGAAAATACTGTAATGTAATGTTAAATTCGGTTCTGTGGAATTTGTGTATTTTGTTTTTTTAACTATGGAGACCAACAAACCAATTTTGTCAACCTGGGCCGATATCGGGCCGGATAAAACCCATTTTGTATCGCCCACCCACCCAATACTTTTTCCAATTGTCACCGTCTCTGAATCTCCCACCCGGAGATATCAGTCGCCGTCTTTTTGGCTCCCTGCCTGTGACGATGGATTCATTCAACTATTCCGATGTTTCTACGACCAAAACAGATGAATTCACTGTTTGAGTTCCCATCTATTGGATTTTCAGCAATGCAAATGTCTCACAGTCAATAAGCTGTAGCGGAGATAAAATGTGATTCAGGTTCGCCATTTTTTCGTATAGTATCATTCATATTGAAGAATTTTCTGTCACATTTATGAATGTTCAAGTCTAATCGTATGTTGTTCTGTGATGAGAAAGATTCTAATCTGGTTCTTATACTGTTCCTTAATAGTGGATTAGTCTCTACTGACTTTTTTTTAGAAAGATAATTATTGTAATCAATCACATACTCAAAATTGGAGAATGCTAACGATTGATACTAAGCAAGCCTCTTATGTTATTCTTAGTTATGAGTAATCTGTAGATTAAGAGAATCTGATCTTGTTGAAGATTTTTCTTTCACATTTGTTAATGTTCTAGTGAGGAAGATTTTAATCTGGTTATTATATTGCTCCATAAATTTAGTGTTACTCTCTTGAATCACGGACTCAACAGTGGACAAGGAAAAAAACTGTTTTGATAATGATGATACTGATAATATATGGGGTCACTTTATTCACATTATTTGCAGTGTTGTTTTCTTGTAGACTTGGTTGCGAGCTGTGCAGAACAGGACAGCTAGATCTGTAGTGATATGTGGTAGGAGATGTATGTTTCATCCCATGAAAGGTAAAGCTACTGATATTATGTTATTACTTGAATTTCTCAGAGACTGTGGCCTTTCAGTTTCATATCTGACTTGGTATGACAATGATGGATTTAACTACCTTGATTACAAGGTAATTCTATTCTAACAGTTTGGTGCATCTTCTTTTCAAATGCTTGGCCTTTGAACCTATAAATGTATTGAATTTGATATGGATCACATTTGTTTGCATATAGCATATTTGGATATTTGGAATTGCCATAAATATTAAGAAAGATGGTGGAAATTTCCAGGAAGCGTGTGGATATGACATTCTGAAATAGTCGTTGTTCAAGATAGTTGACCTTACATAATAGAATATAGAACATATATTGTGTATTTAAAAATTATCTATCTCACAGTATCTTATATTATCCTTTAATGTCAATGAGTACTTTGAGCCCCATAATTTAGTTTATACCGTGAAACACGATAGAAGAGTTACAGTTAACTTGAAAGTTTAATGATTTGACTAAAAACTTTGAGGTCTCATCCAAATCCAGTGGTTCTGCAACTGGAGGCTTTGTTTTTATCAGAGGTTTGTTTTTTTGCACCGTCAACCTTTTGTCCTCAATGATCAGTCTTTTTGATATTTTCCTCTTAAATAATATCAAAGACCCCATCATGCAATTATTTTTTTACCTCTTTCTTTTTTCATGACATTCATTTTGCTTTCTTGACTAAGACAGGTGTTGGGAAGTCTTACTAAGGGAAATGTAATATACCATAACGATTCCAAAAGCAGTCGTAATATTTGACTTTGGTCATATTCAATGGGTCTACAACCAAAGAGAAAGAGATAACTGTTAAGCATTTGGCGCAGAGAAAGTAAACAAAAACAAAAGAAAGACGATAACTCTCTCTTTGTTTCACTACCAATGATTCGAGGATTGCTTCTGGGAATCATCTGGATGATATTTTTTGTTTGTCCATCATTTCAACAAGAGCCGACGTTTGTTTACAACCGCTTTGGTCAAGCAGATGATCTTCACCTTGATGGTAGTGCAAGAATCTTTACCAGTGGTGGTGTCCTGCAACTAACTAATGCAACGAATATCCAAATAGGTCACGCTTTCTTTAAGCGGCCGATTGAGTTCAAGTCATCTGAATCAGTCTCCTTCTCGACGCATTTTGTGTGTGCACTGCTACGTGCCGGTGATCCGAGTGGCCATGGCATGGCCTTTGTTGTGTCTGATTCCACTGATTTCAAAGGTGCAGAGCCAACTCGATACTTTGGGCTTTTCAACAGAAATGGATCTACTTCCACACGTGTGTTGGCTGTAGAGCTTGATATTTCTCTAGCCCCAGAGTTGAATGACATCAGTGATAATCATGTTGGGATTGATGTGAACAGTGCAGAGTCTGCGATATCTGCCAACGCTTCTTATTTTTCAGACAAAGAAGGGAAGAAAATAGACATAAAGCTTTTGAGTGGAGATCCTATCCAGGTTTGGGTGGATTATGTAGGAACAACACTAAACGTTTCATTGGCTCCTCTTAAAACCCAGAAACCAAGCAGACCTCTTTTGTCATCGATATCCATCAATCTTACTGAGATTTTGCAAGGCAGAAGAATGTTTGTTGGGTTTTCTGGTGCAACCGGGTCAATAATGAGCTACCAATACATACTCGGGTGGAGTTTTAGCAAAAGCATGGCTTCGCTGCCGAAGATTGACATCTCAAAACTGCCTAAAGTTCCTCACACTAGCACGAAAAAGAAGTCTACATCTCTGGTGCTTGATGCTCTGCTTGGTTTAATAGCTTTCATGGTTTTGGGTCTCATTGTTGCAGCTTATTTATATAGGAGAAACTTGTACGCTGAAGTACGAGAGGAATGGGAAAAAGAGTATGGCCCACACAGGTATTCCTACAAATCTCTATACAAAGCAACAAAAGGGTTCAGCAGGAGTGAATTTCTGGGGAGAGGAGGTTTCGGTGAAGTCTACAAAGGAACTCTTCCTCGGAGCAGAGATCTGAGAGAAGTGGCTGTGAAGAGAGTATCACATGAGGGTGAGCAAGGTATGAAGCAGTTTGTCGCTGAGATCGTGAGCATGAGGAGTTTAAAACACCGGAGCCTGGTTCCACTTCTTGGGTATTGCAGGAGAAAACACGAGTTACTACTGGTCTCTGAGTACATGCCAAATGGTAGTCTTGACCATTACTTGTTTAATCAAGATAGATCGGCTCTCCCCTGGTGGAGAAGACTTGCGATTCTCAAAGACATCGCGTCAGCTCTTAGTTACTTACATACAGAAGCTGACCAAGTTGTTATACACAGAGATATCAAAGCTGCAAACGTTATGTTGGACGCAGAGTTCAGTGGAAGGTTGGGAGATTTTGGTATGTCCAGGTTGTATGACAGAGGGGCTGATCCAACCACAACAGCTGCAGTGGGAACTGTTGGTTATATGGCACCTGAGCTTACAACAATGGGAGCTTCCACTGCAACTGATGTTTATGCGTTTGGTGTTTTCTTGCTTGAAGTAACTTGTGGGAGGAGACCTGTGGAACCTGGATTTCCTGCTGTAAAACGTTTTCTGATCAAATGGGTTAGTGAATGCTGGAGAAGGTCTTCTCTGATTGATGCTAAAGATTCAAGGTTGACAGACTTCTCAACCCAGGAAGTCGAAAAGGTTTTGAAACTCGGTTTGCTATGTGCAAACCTTGCTCCAGATTCAAGACCGACCATGGAACAAGTAGTGCAGTACTTAAACGGAAACCTAGCTTTGCCTGAGTTTTGGCCCAATTCTCCAGGGATTGGAGTTCTCACTCCAATGGCGCTGTCGCCAGCATCACTCGGTATCCCTTCACTATCACTGTCGTCTTCCTCCTCCACCAACTCTATGTTTATTACCCACTCAGTCCTCTATGGGAGCGGACGATGAAAGTTTCTAACAACTCCCATCTTCTTTGGCCTCTTAGTATTGACCATTTTGAACCGTTTCCACTCGATTTTGTTTTACAAATGTATATACTCACACTATGTTCATTCTTGACATTCTTCATCAAGCTTTGCTTGTAGAACGATATTGCTAATTATTTGTAAAGCTAGTTGTTGTCACCCTTTGAGTCAACCAGTGATCAATTTTTCTGTAATGAGAAAGCTGATATATAATTTGATTATGAAATTGCTTCTTTTAACGGTTAGGTTATTTGGAAAACTGATAGACATCAAAGACACGACAGTTTAGTCTTTAACCTTGTTCATGATAATATTATTTGCAAATCAGAAGTCTTAGGAGATGTATCTTTCAGCCCATTTGAGTAGGCTCTCTCGGCTTTTAAAGAGTTGAAATACTCATAGATATTGACAATCCAAATTCCTATATTGTTTAAGAAAAGTATTTGAAAACTATTAAATTAATGAGAAGCTTGCGTTTGAATACTGTTAAATTACAAGGAAATTCGGGTGTGGAATTTGTGTATTTTTTAACAAAGGAGACCAAAACGTGACAGCTATCTCTGAAAATTATCATATTGTTGACGTCAACTCTTGCCAATTCTCTTAGAATTGGAAATTACAGGATGACCTTCTTGTGAAGTAATGATCCGACCTTGTTTTTCCACATGGAGGATAGGTATTTACCATAACCATTGACTCAGAGACAATATTTTTTCTCAGAATAGCAAAAACTCTGTTGCATTAACAATGGCTCAAGCATTTCATCTGATCTGGATGGTGATCTCCTTTTTTCTTCTGATTCACCTGTCAAGTCAACAAGAAACTGGGTTCATCTTCAACGGTTTTCGCCAGGGAGATCTTCATCTTGATGGGGTTGCTCAAATCCTCCCCGGTGGACTATTGCAGCTGACCAACACTTCAGAGCAACAAAAGGGTCATGCTTTCTACAGACAACCCTTTGAGTTCAATTCATCTGAATCTCTCTCGTTCTCAACGCATTTCGTGTGTGCCATGGTGCGTGAACCGGGAGTTACTGGCGGAAATGGGATTGCTTTCTTTCTATCTCCTTCCATGGATCTTTCAAATGCAGATGCAACTCAGTATTTGGGTCTTTTCAACACCACAACCAACAGATCTCCCTCTTCTCATATCTTTGCTATTGAGCTTGATACTGTTGAAAGTGCAGAATTCGATGACATCAACAACAATCATGTTGGTATCGATGTGAACAGCCTGACCTCTGTTGAGTCTGCTAATGCTTCTTACTTTTCAGATAAAGAAGGACTGAACAAAACCATAAATCTATTGAGTGGAGATTCCATCCAGGTCTGGGTGGACTATGATGGAACTGTACTGAATGTTTCACTAGCCCCTCTTGGAGTTCAGAAGCCAAGTCAGAGTCTCTTGTCAAGATCCATCAATCTTTCAGAAGTTCTCCAGGAGAGCATGTTTGTCGGATTCTCTGCAGCAACAGGGCAACTGGAAAATAACCATTACATACTCGGTTGGAGTTTCAGCAGAAGCAAGGCTTTATTACAGAGCCTGGACATCTCAAAACTTCCCCAAGTTCCTCGTCCTAAATCCAAGAATAAACCTCCTCTTGTGCTGATTCTTCTGTTGATTGTACTTGGAATCATAATATTGGTACTTGTAGGAGGAGCTTATCTATACAGGAGAAACAAGTATGCAGAAGTAAGAGAGGAATGGGAGAAAGAGTATGGTCCACACCGATACTCCTACAAATCCATATACAAAGCAACAAACGGATTTCACAAAGATGGTTTTCTCGGAAAAGGAGGATTCGGAGAAGTCTACAAAGGAACTCTGCCTGATGAAGGAGATATAGCCGTGAAAAGATTCTCCCATAAAGGAGAACGAGGGATGAAGCAATTCGTAGCTGAAATCGCAAGCATGGGTCGGTTAGATCACAGGAACTTAGTTCCACTTTTCGGGTACTGCAGGAGAAAAGGCGAGTTTCTTCTCATCTCCAAGTATATGCCTAATGGAAGTCTTGACCAGTTGTTGTTTCATAACAGAGAACCATCTCTTCCTTGGTCCACAAGGCTTATGATTCTAAAGGGCATAGCTTCAGCACTTCAATACTTGCACAGAGAAGCAACACAAGTTGTACTACACCGAGATATCAAAGCTTCAAATGTAATGTTGGATACAGATTTCATTGGAAAGCTAGGAGATTTTGGTATGGCTAGGTTTCATGACCATGGAGCTAATCCAACTACAACAGGAGCTGTGGGAACTGTAGGATACATGGCACCTGAGCTAACTTCAATGGGAGCTTCAACAAAAACAGATGTATACGGATTTGGTGCATTGATCCTGGAAGTAGTTTGTGGGAGAAGACCTGTAGAGCCTAATCTGCCGATTGAGAAACAACTTCTCGTGAAATGGGTTTGTGATTGCTGGAAAAAGAAAGCTTTAATCAATGCTCGAGATCCTAAATTGAGTGGAGAAATGAGGTCTCAAATCGAGATGGTATTGAAATTAGGGTTGCTGTGCACGAATCTTGTGGCGGAATCGAGGCCTGAGATGGGAGAAGTTGTGCAGTACCTTGAAGGGCAAGTTTCGTTGCCGGATTTCTCTCCAGATTCACCGGGAATTGGGATTCTTACTCCGGTTTGGCTCGGAGCTAGCTCCTCTGTCATGTCAAACACTTCTTCTCCGGCGACTGAATCTATGTTTGTCTCACACTCGATCCAATACGGAGTTGGACGATGAAATCTAAGATTTTAAAGCTTCAGATCAACACAGTAAGCAAAAGTTGATATGGCCGAGTTGGTCTAAGGCGCCAGATTAAGGTTCTGGTCCGAAAGGGCGTGGGTTCAAATCCCACTGTCAACATACCATTTTTATTCTCATTTTTTTTTTAAAGTTTGCATTTGCAAAGAATGTTTGTGAAAATAATTTATGAATTTGCCCCTATTAGTTCTCCGATTTACAATAGTGAAACTTTTTTGGAATTACTGTAATCAGTTTCTTTTAAGAGCAGCTTTATCCAGTGGTTCTAACTATTAAAAAAATAGAAAATATTTAAAATGGTGAATAAAGGATTAAGAGACATATAATTAATGAAACTTGTTGAGTATCAGTTCAGAAAATAATAATATCAAAATTAGAAATGGGGTAAATGAGAGATGAGCCGTATCATTGGAGTGAGCCTCTTGATACGGTTTCAAGTGGACAGCTGGCGGCTTGTCACTGGACCGAAGAGAAGAGGGTGCAGAGCAACAAAGACTCTGAAGCTTTCACACCTTGTGGACTCAAAGCTCAACAATAGACTCTGAAGCTCAAAAACCGATTTTGAGGTTTGTAAAGGAGAAAAATTAGGAGTCTTCGATAGTTGAGCTGGAGCTACAGTAGCTGCTGATGAAGACGGAGGAGCTGAGACACGAGGAGAGGAAGAAGAGACTCTCTGTGGAAGAAATGGACGGTGGTTGTAGTTGGGATTTTGCCGGGTCTGACGATGGTTATTAGTGGTGGATACAAATTGGGTCGATTGACGACCTGAGAAATCCGATTTGGGGGTTTGCAGAGGAGAAAAGTTAGGAGCTTGTGATAGATGAGCAGAAGAAACAGAGGCGACGGAGGAAACAGCGGCGGAGGAAGACGGAGGAGCTGAGGTAACGGCACGACCGGTACGAGGACGCTGTGGGAGCCATGGACGGGGGTTATTGGTGGTGGTGACCCAGTGAGGCGGCGTTGACGCCATTGGAAAGGTAAGAGTTTTGGGGTGATACGGAATCGAAGAGCTGCTACACGTATACTCACAATCTGCAACAAAGACTCTGAAAAAATTAATTTTCTTTCTTTAGATACCAGTATCACCATTAAACATACAAATATTTACAAAATTTTAATGAGTCTCATACATTAAATTAATCATAAAATTAATACTAAAAAAATACTTATGATACTCAAAGAGTATCATGAATAAACATGCCCTAAGAACCGATGGTTAGAAATTTCTAACCACTTGTTTTAATCTTATTGGTTACTTTATTTTTATGAATTAAAATTTAATTTAAAAACAAAATAATATTTAAAAGTAATATTATTTTATTTGAAAGATACTCTTGTCGTATCTTAATGGATGGACTAAGAGAAAACCTCAATTTCAGATTAGGTCTGAATGCAGCAAAACCGTAGCGGCTTCTCGAGCATTTCACTGCTTCGTCGTAGCGGACATTTCTTAACCATGTCAAGAGTAAAGCATTTGGATAAGGTGGATTTCTTAGATCAAACATGATTTCTGGAATTTACAGGGTTTGAGCAATTCTTAGCTACGAAATGTGTGAAGAAGGAATAGTTTCACAACAACTAGGCTCTATGTTTCAATCAAGAAGCCTTTTGATTGCCTTCGTTATATTCTATTGCCTCTATGAGTCTGACGAATGCAGATGCAAACACAGTTTTGGGGGCTTTTCAACATCTCAGCGCAGTTACACTGCTTTTTACTCTGCTTATTTCACTGGCAATCACAGTGCCCTTGGTTCTTAGAGTAGCTTAAGAAAAGAAATGTCAACAAGTAATTGAGCACGGGATAAGGTTCTTCCTGGTGGTAAAGACTTGTGGTTCTTAGTGGTATTGCTTTAGCTATCAGCTGCTAGTACATAGGAGCTCGCCAAGTGGTTATACACCGAGACATCAAGGCTTTTCATGTTTTGTTAGATACGGAGTTCAAAACTAGGTGAGGAAGTTTTGTGGTTTCTGTGGGAACTTCAGACCATATTTCCCCAGAGCTTGCAACAATCAGTAGCTTACTGAGCAACTGACATGTATACCCTTGTGCTATAACTAACCATTGACAAGAAATCTGTGTGGATGCCAGTCGACAGATGGATTAAAAATGGTTTTAGATCTGAGTTTGGGAGGCAAATTCTCAGCTGAGGAAGTCGAGAGATGTCTCTCAAACTAAGTTTTCTTTCCACAAATGGTGTGCCAGAACTGAGAGCCTTCACTGAAGAGTAGTGCAATAACTTGAAGTTGCATGATTTATTGTTACGCTGGGTTCAAGTTCTATTCCCTGCTGCTTGTTGGAATCTTCGTTTGTTAGCAGTTAATCCAGAAAATCTTCAAACTTCTTAACATGTTATCCAGAAAATAGTCAAAGCTACACAAGGTGCAGGTATTTGATCATCAATCTCTTATCTGATTTCACTTTACACTAATAGATTTACACCAAGATATCATTTCCTGCTGCCATAAAAAAAATCTGATTACATAGGTAGCTATTAACTAAGTTAATTATAATTAGTAAATTCAAGTTGTGTAAGAGAACTTAGCGGTTTCAATCTAATCTTGGACTGCTCTTGGTGTGGCTACTGCCTACTACTGTGACAAAACCAAACAATGAAAGAAGATGCTCTATGTAATTCCCGCTGTCATTTGCGGATTCAGTAATTTGATTTTTTATTTATTTATTCATGAAAGTATGTATTCTCCTGTACCTGTAGAGCTGAATTTGGAAATCCTAAAGGGTTAGGTTAACAAGGTAGGACCTAACTATATTTTCTATCAATTGTCATATTCATCATTTAAAGAAATTTGTAGTTGTCATGAATAAACCAGGCTTTCCTCGGCTTCTCTCTTCTGGTCTGGCTCATAATTGTGCTGCTGATATCATTACAAAAGATGAATTTTTTATTCTGCTTCTAAAAGGTCAAGGCCATGTTTATAATATGTTCTTTTTAATAGTATATTTTTGTCGGCTACCTCAAAGTAGGAGAAAAATCCAATGAAAGTTGATGCGTGATCTAGTCTTAGACACATTTTAATTTATTTATCAACAATTGTTACACGCGTTATTATTGTTTTAGGGTACCTCCACGGAGCAGTTGCGTTGTCTATTTGGATTGAAGTTGAGATCATATAAGTTAAAATATTGTCTCAAATGGAATATTTTGAAGTTCACGTTAAGCTTTATTATTAGTTTCCTTGTTATCGTGTTAGTGGAGTACAGTTTGTAAAGCTAAATAAAGGTGATTCCCTTGGTTTACCACACAGTATTAGAAAGTTATTATTATTATTTTCTGGTTAAAATATCTTTTAGAAAGTTTGATAGGATTGGATCACTAAAACAGAAGCTCACATCCTTTTTTGTTGATTCTTTTTCAGCTTGCGAGGTTATGAGATGCATCGTTTTGAGTTGAGAGAAGATCTGCACATAAGATCCAGACTCTTTGATTCATCAGCTTCAATGGCTCGTTGGTTATTTCAGTTTCTGATGATCTCTTCTCTTCATCTGATTTCTCTATCAACTCAGCAAGAGACAAGGTTTGTCTATGAAAACTTCCTCGACCAAGAAAATCTTTATCTTGATAAATCTACAAAAGTACTTCCCAGTGGATTATTGCAGCTGACAAACGCTTCAGAGCATCAAATGGGTCATGCTTTTTACAAGAAACCCATTGAGTTCAGTTCCTCTGGACCACACTCCTTCTCAACACATTTCGTGTGTGCTCTTGTGCCAAAGCCAGGTGCTGAAGGTGGCCATGGTATTGCCTTTGTAGTATCTCCTTCTATGGATTTCACACACGCAGAATCAACTAGATACTTGGGAGTTTTCAATGCATCAACAAGTGGATCTTCCTCGGCTCAAGTGCTTGCTGTTGAGCTTGACACTATTTGGAACCCTGATTTCAAAGATATTGACCACAATCATGTGGGGATTGATGTGTACAGTCCTATATCTGTTGGAATAGCTTCTGCATCTTACTATTCCGACATGAAAAGGAATAACGAAAGCATAAACCTCTTGAGTGGGAACCCTATACAGGTTTGGGTGGATTATGAAGGCACAATGCTCAATGTTTCTATTGCTCCTATTAATGTCCAGAAGCCAAGTCGACCTCTTTTGTCACAACCCATCAATCTTTCTGAGATTTTTCCTAATAGCTCAAGACTTTTCGTTGGATTCTCTGCAGCAACAGGGACAGCTGTAAGTTATCAATATATTCTTTGGTGGAGTTTTAGCACTAGCAGAGGATCACTGCAGCGGCTAGACATCTCAAAACTTCCTGAAGTTCCTCATCCTAAAGCTCCACATAAGAATCAATCTCTGCTGATTATTGTCCTGCCTGTTTGTCTGGCTATTGTGGTGTTGGCTGTTCTTGCAGGAATTTATTTCCGCAGGAGACGCAAGTACTCAGAAATATCTGAAACATGGGAAAAAGAGTTTGATGCACATCGGTTCTCTTACAAGTCCTTGTACAAAGCAACAAAGGGGTTCAGTAAAGATGAATTTCTCGGAAAAGGAGGTTTTGGAGAAGTTTATAGAGGAAATCTCCCACAAGGCAGAGAAATAGCAGTGAAGAGAGTGTCTCATAATGGTGATGAAGGTGTGAAGCAATTTGTGGCTGAAGTCGTCAGCATGAGATGTCTGAAACACAGGAATCTTGTACCACTTTTTGGGTATTGCAGAAGAAAACGTGAACTTCTTCTTGTCTCAGAGTACATGTCCAATGGTAGTCTCGACGAGCATTTGTTTGATGACCGGAAACCTATTCTCTCTTGGCCACAAAGGCTTGTGGTTGTTAAGGGTATAGCCTCTGCTCTCTGGTACCTACATACAGGTGCTGACCAAGTTGTTCTGCACCGAGATATCAAAGCTTCCAACATTATGTTAGATGCCGAGTTCAATGGAAGGTTAGGGGATTTTGGCATGGCCAGGTTTCATGAGCACGGAGGCAATGCAGCTACAACAGCAGCCGTGGGAACTGTAGGGTACATGGCGCCGGAGTTAATCACAATGGGAGCTTCCACAGGAACTGATGTTTATGCATTTGGTGTTTTCATGCTTGAAGTAACCTGTGGGAGGAGACCCGTGGAGCCGCAGTTGCAAGCTGAGAAACGGCATCTAATCAAATGGGTTTGTGAGTGCTGGAAAAAGGATTCTTTGCTTGATGCTACTGACCCGAGATTGGAAGGTGAATTCATACCCGAGGAAGTCGAGTTGGTCATGAAACTTGGTTTGCTCTGTTCAAATATTGTGCCAGAGTCCAGACCTACAATGGAACAAGTGGTACTATACCTAAACAAAAACCTACCTTTGCCAGATTTCTCACCATATACTCTTGGGATTGGCACATTTGCTCCGGTTCTGGTTGATACATCCTCCCTTGTAGTCTCATCCGCTTCATGGAGTTGCTCAGGTCCCTCGATGTTTTCTTCCTCGGCCAGCCACTCACTTAATGCTTCTCAGTCAACAGATCAGCCATGGGGACAGACATTGGACACTAAGAACACTCTTCACATAGAACCGGAGAAGCCTAAGACTCTCACCCGCTGTCAAAACGGTCACATTGCCCGCGGAAGATCTTGAGTCCAACCTATCTAGCATCAGCGGTCTCAGAGGTAATTTCTGATGTACATATCAACAATCAGATCATATTAGCTCTTAAGATGATTTTATCTGTCTTACTTGTCCCAACAAAATCATTTTGTCACTTTGGAAATGTTTATCCACTTAATGATGATCCAATTCTGAGATTATAAAGTGTATTCCTCTCTCTCTCTCTGTTACCAAATACGGAATTCGGATTTGTCATTATTCATTACTCTTATACCAAATGGATCTCTGTTACAAAGCTGGTTGATGTATAAGCCGGAGCTGTGTTATGTTCGTGGTAATAAATCGGAAGAATAGGGTTGGGGAAAGAGTTCTGATGTGTTAGGAAATTTTGTATGGTTAATTGGAAGAGTTATATAAATTGCTAAAGTTTGTGTGAATTTGAGAATATGTTAATCAACATGTGATGTAACTATTGGATAACAGTCTACGAGAGACACAAATCTAGTAACTCACATGGTCAACATTCGTTGCTGTCTTGACTTTGCCATATCTTAGCCTTGTTCCTTTTACTCTTTTTGTTTCTGCATCGGAAAGGGCCAATGGAATATTTAAAAGAATAGTCTTTTTAGTACACATTAAGATTATTTTCGGTCAACATATATAAGATATCATAAAGTAGAAGGAGTAAATTCCAATGAAAGTTAAGGAGCATCTCTAGTCAAGACATAAGCTAGTGTTTAACTTTTTTGTTTGACCCGTTATTACCGTTTGTGAATACACCACATGCAGCATTGCGTAGTTTCATTTGGTTGAACTTGGGTCAATTTATGTTAAAATATTGTCTCACATGAAGCTTTTTGTTTAATTGATCTAATATGATAGCCATTAATGGAGTCCAGTTTGTAAAGAATAAAAAGTTTAATGCTAACATTCCCTTGGATAAACAAACAATACTTTAAACTTGAATTACCAAAACATAAGCATCTTCTTTTGTTCCTTTTTCCTCAGCTTGCGAAGTTATGAAATGTACATCAGATCCAGACTATCTGATACATTATCAGCAATGACTCGTTGGCTGCTTCAGCTTCTGATGCTCTTTTCTTTTCATCTGATTTCTATATCAACTCAACAAGACACAAGTTTTGTCTATGATAACTTTCACAACCAAGCGAATCTTTATCTTGATGGATCTCCAACAGTACTTCCCAATGGATTATTGCAGCTTACAAACGCAACAGATCATCAAAAGGCTCATGTTTTCTACAATGAATCAGTTGTGATCAGTTCCTCTAAACCATTCTCCTTCTCAACACACTTTGTGTGTGCTCTAGTGCCTCAGCCAGGATTTGAAGGTGGCCATGGAATGGCCTTTATAGTATCTCCTTCTATGGATTTCTCGCACGCTGAATCAACTAGATACTTGGGAATCTTCAACGTATCAAAAAGTGGAACTCCCTCTTCTTATGTGCTTGCTGTTGAGCTTGACACTATTTGGAATCCAGATTTTGAAGATATCAATAGCAATCATGTGGGGATTGATGTCAACAGTCTTCTGTCAGTAAGAATAGCCTCAGCGTCTTACTCTTCTGAAAAAAAGGCGAAGAACGTAAGCATAAACCTTTTGAGTGGGAACCCTATACAGGTTTGGGTGGATTATCATGGCACAATGCTCAATGTTTCAATGGCTCCTCTTGAAGTTCAGAAGCCAAGTCAGCCTCTTTTGTCACAACCCATCAATCTTTCTGAGATTTTTCCTAATAGCTCAAGACTTTTCGTTGGATTCTCTGCAGCAACAGGGACTGCTATCAGTTATCAATATGTTCTTTGGTGGAGTTTTAGCACAAGCAGAGGATCTTTACAGCGACTTGGCAACTCAAGACTCCCTCAAGTTCCTCATCCTAGAACTGAACATAAGAATCTATCTCCGCTTGTTATTGTCCTTCTCAGTTTTATGGTTATCATAGGCTTAGGTGTTCTTTCAGGAGTGTATTGTTTCAGGAGGAGCAAGTATGCAGAAGTAACTGAAGCATGGGAAAAAGAGTTTGGTGCACACAGATTCTCTTAGAAATCCTTATACAAAGCAACAAAAGGTTTCAATAAGGACGTGTTTCTTGGAAAAGGAGGTTTTGGAGAAGTTTACAGAGGAAGTCTTCCTTTAATTAGAGAAATAGCTGTGAAGAGAATGTCCCATGATTGTGGTAATCAAGGTGTGAAGCAGTTTGTGGCTGAAGTTGTGACCATGGGATGTCTGAAACACAGGAATCTTGTTCCACTTCTTGGGTATTGTAGGAGAAAACATGAGCTTCTTCTTGTCTCAGAGTACATGCCTAATGGTAGTCTCGATGAGCATTTGTTTGATGACAAGAAACTTGTACTTTCTTGGCCACAAAGACTTGTGATTGTTAAGGGTATTGCTTCTGCTCTCTGTTACCTCCATACAGGTGCTGACCAAGTTGTCCTGCACCGAGACATCAAAGCTTCCAACGTCATGTTAGACGTTGAGTTTAATGGAAAGCTAGGAGATTTTGGTATGGCCAGCTTTCATGACCATGGAGGTATCTCAGAGTCAACATGTGCTGTTGGAACTGTAGGGTACATGGCGCCAGAGATAATGGAAATGGGAGCTTCCACTAGAACTGATGTTTATGCCTTTGGTGTTTTCATGCTTGAAGTAACTTGTGGGAGGAGACCTGTGGAACCACAGTTGCAACTTCTAATCAAATGGGTTTGTGAATGCTGGAAAAGGGATTCTTTGATTGATGCTATCGACCCGAGATTACGTGGAGAGTTCTTATCCGAGGAAGTCAAGATGGTTATGCAACTTGGTTTGCTCTGCTCAAATATTATGCCAGAATCAAGACCTACTATGGAACAAGTGGTCCTATACTTAAACAAGAACTTACCTTTGCCAGATTTTTTACCATATAGTGTGGAGATTAGCAATACTTCTTCGGTTCTGATCGATGCAGCTTCCCTTTTTACTTCCTCGATCCATTCTTTCCCGGCCAACACTTCACCTTACTAAAGCTCAGCTATGGAGGCTCAGCTCAGTGGTGGAGACACACATTGGAATCTAAGAAAATCCTCTAAGATCCTCTCACTGGCTTCAACACCCTCCCTAGGTAATGATAGGTAAATAAACCAAAGTACATAGAAGAAATCAGTTATTAGCTTTCAAGCTTGTTCTATCTGTTCACTTGTCCCAAAAAAATGAATTTATGCCCATTGGAATAGTTTTACGAGATGATTTAATAAATGAACACTCAGTTTCTCAGTAAGTAACTTAACTTGTACTCTTCTCCCTGTTACTATAACTATTCATACCTGCATCTTCTTGTTCTCCCTTAAATCCTTGGTTGTCTAAAGATTTTGAACGTGTGCTTATTTAACGACCATACAATCACATAGGGAGATGGAAGGTGAAAATCTAAGAACTTTCTTAGTTCTTCAATATATTATGATTATCACCAGACAGAATCATCACCGTCTTTGTATATTTTGGCTTAGTTATGTTCTCAATTTTTACAAGATATTTGAATGTGAATCTGTGATTGAAAAAATATAGAGATTTATTGTGTAGTAGAAATTAAAATCATTTAAACTAATGAAAATCTCATAAATAAAAACACTCAAAAAAAAAAAACAGAAGAAGAACAGAGTCACATTTAAGCAGCAACAGGTGATCCATTTGTGAGAAGCTTGGTGTTATTTCTTCCTTGTTCAATCTCCTTGATCATCTCCAAAGGCGTTGTAGAAGATCCATCCTTTGGGCTTTTAGGACCATCAGCACCAATCACAATCCTAATCTCGTACTCATCCACATCACCTTTCTTCAGAAGCTGGAGAGACGAAAGAGGAGATGATGATGAAGAAGTAGTACTAGTAGTAGTGGCAACATTCGTCTGATGATTCTCTTTGGATTTTGGTGACTTAACAATCCACATTAAGTTGTAACCTCTGGTCTTATGCAATAATATTACAACAAAAGTGACCAGAAGTTGGATTATCCAAGGTAAAGTCATGAGCATTGTTCCGGATATCGAAAAGAATTTGATGTAACCAAAGTTATGGTTTTTAGTGGTGGAGAGAGTGAATAAGAGGATTCCAGTTAGAGTTATCCACAGAGAGTGAATGAGGATTGATCTGAAAGAGAAACCTCTGTTTTCCATTTTTGGTTTCTCTCGTTTTCTTTCTTCTCTCATTTGAGAAAAAAAATTATAATCGTTTCAAGTTTAAAAGTTTATGAAGAGCTGTTTTAGAGGATTTACTGGGAGTTTAGATTTTCTTGACCTTTTCAAGATATTTAGTTTTTGCATATTTGTAAAAAAAAAAGTATCTTCTAAAAAATAAAAAGAATTTGATTGTAAATAAACAAAACGTTTTTTTCTATAACACTCAACAGTATTCAGGATATTTTTTTTGAAACAAAAACTAATTTAAATTGATTTTTATGTATTTAATTTTTTTTTGTTCAGAATAAAATAAAAAAATAATTTTAATTACCACTGTGATAGATAGAAGAGGACGATATTTTTCTTACAGCCAATTAAAAGTCACAAATTGAGAAATACAAATAAAAATAAACTTACCGTTTTAATGTCATTCCGAAGGATTTGGCTGCAACATCTCCAGGTTTGGTAAAATTGCAGTAGCTTCACCATCAAGAACAACAAGTTCGTTGTGGTTCTTGAAGCATTTAGTTGAGAATTTGACACTAACAAAACGTAATGAGGAATGAGTTACGATAGAGTAAAGATATACAAATGTTTTTCATTCAAGTGGGTTTAAATTAGCTTACATGTACTTGTTCTTGGTTTCTCTTAAAGCTGTAGCTTGAACCAATCCGAGAATTTCATCTCCTATGTAAACCGGTGATCGAAAATGCAGAGTTTGAGATACATATACTGCTCCTGGCTGCAACAAGACCAAAAAGGACTTACTGATGTTTCTGTAAATCTGAAAAATCATGCACTAGGAGCAGGTAGAAGATAAATGAATGCAAACTAAAACTAGAGAACTTACAAAATGCGCAGAGATAATACGAGGAAACATGGAAGAAACAAGCATCCCATGGACAAGGGGATACTAACAATATATGATCAAATTCTAACATTATAATCAAAATTCTTAGAAATAGTGACGACAAGATAATTAACCTAATCAAATAAATCGTACTTGTTTCGCAGTTTCGTTGACTTTCAAGATCCGGACCGGACGTGATCAAATTGAGTAACTGAGTATGATGACTCAACACCACATTTATCCGATTGAACATGAAAGGATGAGTAACTGAGTATGATCTAGATTATGTTTCTTAATCATGATTTATCAGAACAACCAGGTTTTTCAAATTTGTAAATTTGCACAAAAACGATAGAAAAAGATGAAAGCTTTATGATATTCATTGAAGTATCAAAAGGAGCATACATAAGCTGATCGCAACAGCTGAATCGTGCTTCAGTATACAAATTGCAACTAAAGATCGATTCAGAATCCATAAAATGAAACTAGTAAAAACTGAAACTTGTAACCCATTAACAAATGAAGAATTGTCATCAAATTCCGATAGGAGATGATTCTCACGGTCGCCATGATGTAATCTTTTCCGTCAAAAGTGCGACATTACGATTGATATCTTCGATTGTGTTACTCTGTAGCGCAACAACAATAGCCTCTTGATAACTCTCTTTTGCTTCTTCAAGTAGGACTTGATACATTTCACATTGAAGGTTGTTACTAAGCTTGGTTCCAGAATAACCCCTGGTTTGGTTGAGAAACACAATCTGAATCTGCTAAAAGCGAAACAACTAAAATTATTGTTAACGAAGAAAGATGGATTCGATTCTGACCTCCTAGTTAGACGGTCATACAAAATAGAGTTCTCAGTTTGAAGCACCACAACGCCATCAAACCATCGCTCAGGAAAGAAGTCACAGCCATGGTAGTCCACAATGTTTCCTCCTCCTACCATTACATCTTCAAGCTCATCACACACCTGATCCACAAGTCAAATACAATAAACAGGTTATCGAAAAGAAGATGCAATCCACAATTTCCTTTGCAATTAACCAAACCATTCAACTTTAAAAAATCAAACTTTTTGAAACGCAACCAAGAAATCTAGCAAAAGACTTTGTTTGTATAGTTGATCAGCTACAATAGCTAAGTAACAGATTACATGTAATGACTAAGATTCCAAAGCTAAAGTCATGAATTTGAATTGAAATCGCATATTTCTCTAATTAAAAAGTAAAGCGACTCAAATTAATAGAAATTGAGAATAAAGGAGTAGGAAAATCACCAAATCTTCGTTGATGATGTAAGACTCGAACTTATCGTCCCAGCCGTCGTGCAAGTTTTTCTCTTTAACCAGATCTCCCGATGCAAATATACCGGAGATTCGTAGCTTGGGCCACAGCAGAAGCCGTCGTCGATTTACCGGTACCAGGAGTCCCCGTAATTAGCAAGTTCGGCTTTGGACGCCCTGTCCCATTGTTAGCTCTCGACATGAGCAAAATCCTCAATTAGCCCTACAGAATTTCAGATTCGCCCGCGGAGATTGGAAGTGGAGATGAAGAGAGAGTACAAGAGGCGGTAGGGTTTTATAAAGCAAAAAGGGCCATAAAGATAATCCGATTGGACTCAAACCAAAGCGAACCAAAAATCAATCGGTTCCTATACGGATTCTAAACATGACAACCCGAATAATCTGATCCAATCCGAAGGCCCAAAGCTCAATTAGGCCCAAATCCATGGGTTGTTTTGTAATTTCCTCTCCCGTATAAAAAATCATGAAAAAATGATTGATTGATATCTCGTTGGTAGACTATGACATCACGATACACGTCAACATTCCAAGTATATCGGATAAATACTGTCCATTCAAATTCCACCACGTGTCCCGATAACGTACCCGGCTGTATCTCTTTTCCGTCTTCTTCTCACTCACTCACAATCGCTCGAGCTAAACACTGAAGCAGACATTTTAGGCTGTTGAGAAAAAGTTAGAACGAGAGAGAAATCCATGGCTGTGAAAACAATCCTATCATCGGTTGCTCTGGTGATTCTCATCGCCGTATCGGCGATGGCGGATATCGGATTCGATGAGTCAAATCCAATCCGGATGGTATCCGATGGTCTCCGGGAGGTAGAAGAATCTGTTTCTCAGATCTTAGGTCAATCTCGTCACGTTCTCTCCTTCGCTCGCTTCACTCACCGGTAAGTCTCATTCTTTCACTACCCGTGCCTTCTCCGTTGACTTTAAATCTTTTTGTGTGTTTGATAATTGTTTTGGTTATGAAGGTATGGGAAAAGGTATCAGAACGCGGAGGAGATGAAGCGCCGATTCTCGATTTTCAAAGAGAATATGGATTTAATCAGATCTACTAATAAGAAAGGCTTATCTTACAAACTCGCTCTCAATCGTAAGTTTATTTCTTTTTTCCTATGAGCCTTTTGATTACTAGATGAAACATTTCTCGTCTCTTTAACGAACTGACTTATGTATAAAACCGTTGTGGGAAACGTGGAAACTAACTTTTTCTGTCTTGGAATCTTCTAAGTGAATATATTTTTTTATTTTGATTTTGGCTCTTACTTTTTTCTTTTTATTTTGTTCACGTGATTCAAGATTGTTATTGGTCTAGGACTTTGCAGGTTTTATGAATATATGAATTCTCTATGAGAGACTAGCTTGCGTGAATATTTAGTTATTATTCTGTTTATTCATGATTTTGCTGTCTGATTCAAGATTGTTCTTGTTTTTTTTGTGCCCGATCCTTGTTGCTAGTGGTTTGATGATAAGGAAAGATCCATCTAAATATTGATAATTGTCTCTTGAATCTGTACAGAATTTGCTGACTTGACCTGGCAAGAGTTTCAAAGGAACAAGCTTGGTGCTGCTCAAAACTGCTCTGCCACTTTAAAGGGCAGCCACAAACTCACAGAAGCAGCTCTTCCAGAAACGGTAAGTCCATGACTCAGCCTTGCTGCACTGGACCATTCAGTTCCTCTTGTTCAGCTTTACGCGAAAACATGTTTATCTTCACATCTCTTATAATTTGGTTCTGAGTCCTCAAATTGTGTAACTGCAGAAAGACTGGAGAGAAGATGGTATTGTTAGCCCCGTCAAAGACCAGGGAGGTTGTGGATCTTGTTGGACATTCAGGTAAAACCAATGATTAAGATACTAATATCTTCTTGATGTGAAATTAAAAGCCAAGATTGTATGTAGTATGTATTATGTAATATGATATGATTTTTGTACTGCAGTACAACTGGAGCTCTTGAGGCAGCTTATCATCAAGCATTTGGAAAAGGAATATCTCTCTCTGAACAACAGCTTGTGGATTGTGCTGGAGCTTTCAATAACTATGGCTGCAATGGTGGCCTTCCATCTCAAGCCTTTGAATACATCAAATCCAACGGTGGCCTTGATACAGAGGAAGCTTATCCTTACATCGGGAAAGATGGAACCTGCAAGTTTTCAGCAGAAAACGTCGGTGTACAAGTACTCGACTCAGTCAACATTACTCTGGTAAGCATCTTTTATGGATTTTTAATTTCACCTGTCTGAAAATATACATTCTGTAATCTGTAATGAGGATTGATTCAACAAACAGGGTGCTGAAGATGAATTGAAGCATGCGGTTGGATTGGTACGCCCAGTAAGCATAGCATTTGAGGTTGTAAACTCGTTTCGGCTTTACAAGAGTGGAGTTTACACTAGTAGTCACTGTGGAAATACTCCAATGGTGAGGCTTTCTTCTTTAAACTGCTAAAAAAAATCTTACACTGTTGTAACTAGAATCATCTTAGGCTCTTAAGACCATCTCCATCGGGAGTGTCTTCCCAGAGTGTCTCGTGTGAGGCCCACCACGTGGTGTCTTCCCAGAGTCTTTCCAGCGTCTTCTGTGTCTTCCGCAAGACACGGGTAAACTCTGGAAGACACAGAAGACACTCTGGGAAGACACTCCCGATGGAGATGGTCTTAGCTTAGTGTTTGATTCGGTTTTTTATCTAATGTGGCAATAGGATGTGAACCACGCGGTTTTGGCGGTTGGTTATGGAGTTGAAGACGGTGTACCATATTGGCTTATAAAGAACTCATGGGGAGCGGATTGGGGCGATAAAGGTTACTTCAAAATGGAGATGGGGAAGAACATGTGTGGTAAGAGTTTTTTAACCATCATGAAACTATAACACCATTATCATATGATATACCTTGTCTAATATATAGCCTGTAAAGAAAGAGACAGAGAAACAGATCCTCTTAGGTGTTCACATTTGGTTTCTCTCTATCTTTTGTTGATTCGTTCTTGAATTTGCAGGTATTGCGACATGTGCATCGTACCCGGTTGTGGCCTGAGATAATCAGCGAATGTGATTGGTAAAAGATTAGATTACAATATGTTGGCATATTTATTGGATTAAGACAATACTTGAACGTTGGGACTTGGGAATGCATAGTATTTATGTTTGTTGTAATATAAAGGTCTGTTCATATGTACAAAATAATGCAAAAACTATAGACGATCGGTTTATAATATATGCATGTTAAATTTAAGAACAAAAATTAATTTAGACAGAAAATAACTGTGTTTGATCCTAAGTCGAATTTTATAACAAAAAGTCAAAAATACTTATTTTGTTCGGGTAATTGGGCTTCTAAACTAAGATAAAAACTAATAACGTGATTAATAAATTTTTGTTTTTCTTTTTTTTTCTTTATACTGAAATACTTTGATTTGTTTGTTTACTTGATAAATTGTCAAAAAAAAAATCACTTAATAAATTGTACGGTTCTCTGGTTCACCGTTCCGAAACCCAATGGCCAATAAGTTTTGTAATTACAATTCAGAATTTACCCTTTGGTTTTGATTCTTTTGAATATTTTACATCGCAACGAAAGACAACACTACACGTTCCTTGTTCTTAAAACATGGCCGAGTCAGTCTCCGAGTCAACCTCCGACTCGCTCACCACCACATCCACTAAGCCCGCTCAATCCGCCACTGGTACTATTTTAACCCCAGAAAGTCACCATGTCCTTCCCGAGATCCCAATCGAGATCGTCAGTGAAGAAGAAATGGCTATTCTCGATGCAGCACTTGCAGCAACACGCTCCATCTTCCCTTCTGTGATCCGCTCGTCTTCTCCGTCAAGGATCCTTGCCGGCGGAAGCCTCAAGACTATTCGTTCAATTACTCTCTTCTCCAAGAGGAAACTCTCGGGATGTTCGGATATTGAAGACACTTATTTGCATCGGTTTAGGAAAAATCAAGCTTTAGGTGTCACAGATCTCACCGGCACAGTACGTTAATCTACTCTCTTAATGATTCAAAAGAGAATAAGATCTAATAAGCACCCATTGATCTCAGTTTGGTTCGTTACAGGAATGGTGTGAGAAACAAATGGAGAATGTTCTTTGTTTTGGCAGGAGAAAAGTCAGCAAAGCCATGAAACTTGGCCAAGCTCGCCATTTGGAGCTTGAGGAAGAGGTATTGAATATGATAGATGATCAACTTTACTGTTATGAGTGGTAGATAAACAATTTGCTGAAATTATCTAGCTTTTGCTAATAATTGGGCAGGTAGTTAAAAAGGTTAGAGTAAGAGTTGAATCAAATGAAGATAAGTGGGCTTTGAAGCTGCTAAATTCGATCGCAGGTGTTAATCAATTCTTGTTTGAAGGACGAACTCGTGAATTGTTTCTGTGAGTTTCCTTCTACAACTCTAATTCTTGTATGTCTTTGTAATACTCTCTTAGCTTCGGCCTTTTGCTACCAGGATAATGTTTTGTGGTATATATTAAAATGCAACTTTAAATGTGTTTGCCTTTTCTGCCTTATGGAATTGGCCTGCCATTAGTTGTTCTGTTCTTTTGCTCCAAGTTTGTAGCTTTGGGTAATCTAGTTTTGTTTAGTGCATTTGTTTTAGTCTCATGATCGTTCTTCTGTCACCCAATTCTTGGTACTTATCCATGATAAGTGATTCATTCATGGTATACATCATCAGCCTAGGATTTGTTGGAGGTCAATGGATTGTTGGAATTATTGACGAGCTTAGAAAGGCGTACGCAGAAGAGTCTTCTGATAGCGGACCGATATTGATAGATACAAAGACGCGACTTCGTGATACACTCCCAGCTGAGCCACAGAGAAGGAATGGAAGGTAAGTGCTCTTCTTCTTTTTTTGTTTTTGGTTTAATTCTAGGGAGTTTCAATCGCTAATAATCCTTACATTACTTATATTTGATAGGCTTCAATTAATGCTTTACAAGCTTCTATGGGACACTATAGTGAAAGAAGGGTTCCCGGCGGGACCCTTTTTCGACTACTAATCTTTGAATCTCCACTACGTCTTATCCCAAGATGTCAGAGATAACATTGCTAATGCAGGTATCCAAGCTCAGGTATATTGAATTTTTACTTTGCACAAGATATTTTTCACTAAGCCAAAGTTTCTGTGTTTATGAAGAGAGAACTACTCATTTCGATATGGGGTTTTATTGATATTCTTACTATTTTTTAATTGGCGCAGACACTTGAAGAGATAGTTAGGTACTATGAAAACACTTTTAAGATGCTTCCGGTAGCAAATGATCAATTATTATTGAAGTAAATAGAAGATGGCTTGTTCTTAATCATATAGAACACATTAACATATATTTGATCATCTGATTGTAGTTGAGTGCAAAACTTTGCCTCTCAGGTACGAGTTTCAGAAGGACCAATCTATAATAGCTGAGATTAGATTCCACCATGATCATGAATGGGCAATGAGCAAATATAAAGAAGTCATTGAGTTTTGGAAAAATGAACGAGAAGCTGAGTACACTCCTGAAGAAGAACGTTGGAAATGTCGGTATTGCCAATTTGCCAAGTCTTGTCCTGGAAACCCGAGTTTTGAATCTCCTAACCCGAGCTCGCCACCAAGAGAGGCTCCTCCTTTAGCTTGCTAAAGAGAAGAGTAAATATTGATTCTTTCACCAAAAGTTGCTAAGTGCTAACATATGTTTCATTTCACCAAAATCTCTTACCTCGAGCTCGTCGTATAAACTTGTATTTGCTTTCTATGTTTTCTATGTAATCTTGTTTTCTAATTCAATGAAGATATATATGTTTGAAAAAAGAGATGAATAACCAATGCAAGTTACTAATCAAAATATTATAAAGTTTACTTTATTCTTCTGGTCGCTTTTACTTTTGAGAAAAAATCAAATTAGGGATCGATATTGATTGAATTTGTGATTGAAATTTTTGGATACAATATCACTAGTTCTCTATAATAGTCTCTTTTATTCTTTGGATTTCAATCCAAAACAGGGAATCCCAAAACGTTTGAATAAAATGTTTTTTTTTTTGGGTCAACACATTGTTTAGTTTCTGGTCAAAGCTCTATCATATTTGATATTCCCCATTTAATATCCATAACTAAATTACAAATACTGCTTATTACGGTATAAGGTTATATGTTTACTTTATCAGAAATCTAATTCCTTGGTAAAAAAAAAAACAATATCAAATGCACTGCCATTTCTATTGCTTCTCCCTGGTTGACATGGTAATTAATATGTATATATATAAATTACAGTGTGTTATTAGTCTTAAGGATACAAAACTAATAAAATGTCTACGAAAATTATGATGGCTCTTGTTATGAATCTTTTATCTCTTTGGTGCTCAGTAACCCCCCTAGTTCGTTCGGATCACAATATAGTTCCTCTCAGATCCTTCAAGGTCAGCTTTCAAAACAAAAGCTTGAGACCAATGTCTCTCTTCTGTTTATTGTGATCTTCTTTAATTGATTCAACAGTATCTTTCTCTGTCTTGGTCTAAGTTCAACATCATCTTTCTCTTGCTTATGTTTGTTATAAAAATCTCATTTCTTTTTTTTTCATTGGTAGATAAGTGAAAATGTAACGTATGATTGCATAGATATTTATAAGCAACCAGGACTTGATCATCCCTTTCTCAAAAACCACATAATCCAGGTACATAGTTTCAGAAATTCGTCATTTTACTTGTTATAAAATGTGATTTTTGAATTTGACTATAGAACTTCTTTTTTCCAAAGATGGAACCATCAGTTTCAAAACATGAAATAAAGAATCAAACTGGAAACAACAAGAATCGAATAAATTGTTCATATGGAACAGTTCCTGTGATGAGAAATACAAAAGAATTCAACACCAATGCGAAACTTTTGGCCGAGAAATATTTTCATCCGCTATCAGGTGATAGCCCTGGAACACATGTAAGCATTCACTTTTTTCCTAACACCTTAAGTCTAATCATATATATATATATTTCAATTATTAATGTATATTTGGTATATAGATTGCTGGAGTAAAGCAACACAATGGTCCATATCGTGGTATAGAAGCTGGGTTTAATTCATATAGCCTAAACATCGATAAAGATCAAGCTTCATATAGTCAAATGTATTTAGGCAGTGGATATTATGGTGAAGTCAATTTCATTTCAACAGGGTTGATGGTAGGTTTTACATTTTATTGGTGTTTTTTCCCTTAAATCCATTTTACCCTATGGGTATAGTCTTATAGTATTGCAAGTCTTTTTGACAGATAAATCCAGGTCTTTTTGGCGACGGACGTCTTTGGTCATATGGATTTTGGAAGGTGTGCATGTGAACATATATTATATATGTTGTGAAAACCTTAATTAATTCAAATAACATGTAAATATTGAATATGATTTTGATAGGGTAAAGGTGCACAAGGATGTTACAATATGGCATGTCCAGGGTTTGTTCAAGTATCTCAGGTGGTTCCTATAGTCAAACCTTTCGACTATCAGCCAGGGAAACCGGTTTCATTGCAATGGGCCATCCATCAGGTATTTTCCTAATTTTATACACTTCTTTCATGATTTTTTTTTAATAATATGTTATAAAGGTTCTATGCAAAACAATTTGTCCCAACACTTTACCCTTAAAGTAATTTGATTAGCACATTATTTTATCCACTAACAAATGAATTTTGTTATGTCTTTTATTGTATACAACAAAAAAAAGGATGAACAAACAGGAAACTGGTGGATTACACAAACTTCACCAAATGTATTTATCGGCTATTGGCCAAAAGAACTATTTCACCTTATGGGTAATGGTGTTGGTCTGGCTGGAGTTGGAGGTGTAGCTCAGGCTTCACCTTCTGGTTTAAGTCCTCCAATGGGTAATGGTCAATTTCCGCAAAAAGGTCCCTTGAGATCAGCATTGTTTAGAAATGTTGATGTCTTGAATGCTAACTATGTGAAACGTAGAATTAATTATTTTCCCGTAGATGTGATCGATGTTAGATAGTACCAAATGTTATGGGATAAGAATTGGTAAGAGAATTAGATTTTATACTAGTCCACTTGGTTTCTTTTTCAATTTTGGTGGTCCGGGAGGAATTTCTTGTGGAGTTTAACATTTGTCAGTATAATATAATATCTAGACTTGTCATTTCATAAATATATTTTTAATTAATAATAATATGCAAACTGCTATACAAGTTTTTGTTTAGTTTTGTTCTCAAGATTAACATGGTATATATACAACGGTTGAGCTTCAAATTGTATCATCTTAAAAGATACAACACAAAGCAAGTGAAACGAAACATATTAAAACTCTAAAGCAACGGTCCTACTGAAGAAAAGTATTAGAAAAATATTATAGTTTATGTCTAAAAAAACACAATTGCATAAAGATTAAAAGAAGAAAAAAAAACATATTAACGGGTCAATCAAAAAGCCATGAATTCTCCCGGCGAATTTGTGCTGCTTCCTCGGGTGTTATATCGTTCTCGAGTCTGAGGATTGCGCGTATCTCATCGGGAGTTTTATCTTTGATCATGTTAGCAACTGTTTGGCAAGTAAGAAGAAGCAGGCTTTCAATATTTAGGTAATGGGAAGCCATCAAGAGATCGTAGAATGTGGATTGATCATCAATCTTCATGAACTCACTGTCCCACTTCTTTAGATATTCGTTGGTTAAACAAGAATCACCACTATCGACGTGTTTTTTGCAATACTCTATCACCAACTCGAGGATTTTGCTTTTCACGTTTGGAAGCGGGATTACATTGTTGTTTATAATTGAGTTTGATATTAATAATTAAATTTATAATGTTTGTAATATATTAAGTTAGTTATTAATTAAGAGTTGTGTCGAAAAGTCACAAGTAGAAGAGATGCAACTTGTATTGTGTCTGTTGTTTCTATTTAAACAATTATTATCCTGATGTAAAAATAACAAGTTTCAGTTCAATAAAAATTTATATTTCGTTATTGTCTTCTTTAGGAGGAGAAGAGATAATTTTTATCTCTTACTCTGTTTCTCCATTCTCTTAATTGATTCCTAAATCAATATTCCAACATGGTATCAGAGCTATTTTGATCTTGGAGCCTGTCCAAGTAAAACAAAAATAAGAAGAATTCCGCTGCAAGAAGAAGAGAAAGATGGAGACAACAAATCAACGGTGAGAAACCGAA
This sequence comes from Cardamine occulta, assembly GCA_028015245.1. Taxonomy (NCBI): domain Eukaryota; kingdom Viridiplantae; phylum Streptophyta; class Magnoliopsida; order Brassicales; family Brassicaceae; genus Cardamine; species Cardamine occulta. The sequence goes on from CM051390.1 coordinate 18,374,783, forward strand.
AAAGAAGAAATAGAAAAAGAAGAAAAAGAAGAGGTGGTGACAAGAGAGAGCACCATCAACCTTCACAAACATATTCACAAGCATACCTTCAAGAAGAAGGCTCCAAAAGCGATGAAGAAGATAGGAAATCTTCTCAAAAGACAATGGAGAAAACGATGTGGAGTTGGAGTTGTGGAAGAAAAATTTTAAAACTTTGTTCGACGTAGCCGAAGAAGAAGACGTGGAGAAGATTCACTTTTGGCACAAGACGGTAACCGGTTATAGAAATAACCAAAAAAAAAAAAACGTAATGGTGATTCAAGGAGAACACCAAACCGGAATAAAGAAGAAAGCTCACTTAAGCGAAAGGGAGTGGAAGGGTTGCAAGAACAGCCAAGCCAAAGAAGACGTGACGAAGATCACGTGGAAAAAATCTGAAGCCGCATGAGAAGCGCTTGAGTATCCGAGATGAATGATCAACGGAAAAAGCGTTCTATGGAGAAAAGTTTGTTTCAAAAGGAGGAAACAAACGTGGCGACAAAAGTCAAAATAAGGCCGAGAAATGGTGTGACTTTTGTACGTGTGACAATCACAATGAGAGTGATTGTTGGAGAAAGCAACACAAGGATGTTAGCTTGCCTACGGGTGTAAGGTGCTTTGCGTGTAACAAGCCAGGGCACGTGGTGAAGAATTGCAAGGTTAGGAAGGCTGAGAGAGCGAACCTAAGCCTAGAAGAAACAGATGAAGAGAGTGACAATGAAGGTCACATTCTGTTTAGTGCGGTCGAAGAAGAATCATCATCAAACGTGAATGATGAGTTTGAAGATCATAGAGGAGATGTGATGAAGCAACGTTGAAGAACGCTTGGTGTGAAACCGAAATTCAATTAAGGGGGAGTGTTGGTTTATAATTGAGTTTGATATTAATAATTAAGTTTATAATGTTTGTAATATATTAAGTTAGTTATTAATTAAGAGTTGTGTCGAAAAGTCACAAATAGAAGAGATGCAACTTGTATTGTGTCTATTTGTTTCTATTTAAACAACTATTATCCTGATGTAAAAATAACAAATTTCAGAAAAATAAAAGTGTATATTTTGTTTTCTTTAAAAGAGAAGAGATAAAGATTTATCTCTTACTCTGTTTCTTCATTCTCTTAATTGATTGTGAAATCAATATTCCAACATACATTACTAGTGGTGCAATTGTCTTTAACAAGCTTTGCTATAGTCTGCGACTGAAGTGCGATCATTTCTTCGATCTCAAAAGATATGCCTTCGGTGCTCGTCAACACGATCTTCTTCAACATATTTTTATCTGAAGCAATCGATCAAAGATTATAATTAAGAGATGTGTTTGTATTTATAAGTTTTGAGAGTCGGTTTCAAATCCTTTTATAATAAGGAAATTGTTGTATTAATCTGTCTAACAAACATTTAAAGTCTCAATTATCGCTAATTTTTAACCAAATTTTTTTTATGTATTTATAACTTTACAGTCGTTGGATAATTCTAAATCTTTTTTTTTGGGGGGGTCAAAAATTCAAAATATTTCTATGAAATATGCATTTTCATTATTGAAAATTGCACCAATCTCGGAAATGCATAAATTAAAGTTGGGATTGTACGAATACTAGAAATAATTCCAAAATGAATATATATTGGAATTAAAAATGGTAATATTACACTTAAATATATCTCAATATATAAAATTTATTTTCAATATATTTAAAAGTTCATTTAAAATATTCATTTTAATGGCCTTTTAAATATTTTTGTTGGTAACTCCTTTTTTAAACTCCATTACCATCAAAATTATAAGTAAAATCAATGTCGTGCTCAAGGTTAATGAGGCCCTAGGCAAATTTTTAAAAATTAAAACTTTTGTTATATAAAAGATAATATAATAAGATTGATTTTTAACAAAAGAAAATTATAAAGTGAAACGAATACCAAACGTAATACATAAATGAAATTAATGGTCAGATTTGATCAATAAACTATAATTTTATTAAGTATTTAGGGTCCTAAAAATAATAATTAAAGTAAAGGCTCTAGACTAATATTTAATTTTTATGGAGGTAGGCACAGCCCTGAGTAAAATCATGTTTCAGAAAAACTCAAAGGTGATAAATGATAAAAAAAAAAAAGTTAAAGTCCCAAAAATGGAAACTTTGAAATATTAAAGGACTATGGTGGCATACTAATTATTAAAAGTAAAAAAAACAATTGTTTTATCTTCTTTTTCTTCAACTGTTTCTAGACTCTGCCGCCACAATTGCTCACTGATTTCAAGCAGAATAAGCATCGAAGGAGATCGTAGATGTCTTGGAGAGGAAACCGAGTGTTACCTCTACACCTCTGTTACTCGTTTTAAACCTCTCAAAAATACTCAAGTTATCTCTTTTATCTCAGTCTCTCGTTCGTTGTTTGTTTTAACGGAGAACAGAAGACAGAAGAAGAAGAGAAAGAAAACAGAGTAAGAACAAAACACACACAGGTTTGTTAACCCAATTCAATCTAATCGGTGTGATTAGACCTACGTCTGGGGCCAGATCAACCTTGACAATCCACTAAATAAGAAGAAGATTACAACTCAAGAAATATGAGCAAATGTACAAGATTCAACAATGGAGAAAATCAAGTACTTTCAGTCTTAAAGGAAGAAGAAGTCTAGAGTGTGTATTTATACACTGTGAAACGTAAAAGCAAACCCTCCATGGCCATCAGAGTCTTTGTTGTACTCAACTATCTTTTTCTTTAAACCATCTGCAGATTGCAGATCAGACCCAATCACCTTTGGTTCAATATCAAACCAACATTAAACGAAAAACTGAATCATAAACGATTTATTCTCAACAATCTCCACCTTGATTCAAGTTTCTTACCTCTCATTCTCTTTAATGGAATGTACTTACTGCGGGTTTAACCTCTGGCAAACAGATGATTCTCATCTCTAGCCGACCAACTTTAGAAGCTCTAAAGCTGATCTGAACTTGTTAACTGGGATAGACTTGGTAAGAATATCCGCTGGATTTCTTGATGTATGAATCTTCAGAACTTCAAGCTCCCCTGACTCAGTAACATCTCTGATGAAATTATACTTCACATCCACATGTTTTGTCCTTTTATGATACATCATGTTCTTGGACAAGTAAATTGCAGATTGTGAATCACACCAAATCAGTCATTTCTCTTGCTTGAAACCCATGTCTTTTAATAGACCCTTGATCCAAATTGCTTCCTTAGTAGCCTCATGTAGTGATATATATTCTGCCTCTGTAGTAGATAAGGCAGCGACTGACTGCAAAGAAGACGTCCAGCTTACAATATTGCCTCTTACAGTGAACACATATCCATTAATGGACCTTCTTTTATCAAGATCAGAAGCATAATCCGAGTCACAAAAGCCTTGAACATCAAATTTTTTTCTTTTGTTTAGACTAGATTCAGTTCTAATGATCTGTTGATGTACTTGAGCAGCCACTTAACTGCTTCCCAATGCATTAGTCCAGGCTTGCTCATAAATCTACTTACCAATCCCACAGCATATGCTATGTCCGGTCTAGTACCAACCATTACGTACATCAAAATTTCCACTACACTTGAGTATGGACAATCTTTGTATTAACACATTTTGCAATATCTCTGACAGAAGACAACTTGAAATGTGCACCAATTGGGGTATTTGTAGGTCTAACTTCACTCATGTTAAACCTCTTCAGTACTTTCTTCAAGTAGTTTTTCTGAGATAAATACAGAACACCTTCTTTTCTATCTCTTTTAATGTCAATACCCAAAATCCGACTAGCAGCTCTCATGTCTTTCATTTCAAACTCTGAACTGAGCACATCTTTCAGTTTATTAATTTCAGTCATAGTTTTGGCTGCCAACAGCATATCATCAACATATAAGAGTAGATAAATGTATCCTTGATCAACTTGCTTCACATAAACACATGGATCATGCTCACTTCAGTTGAACTTTTAATCAGACATGAATTGATCAAATCTCTTGTTCCACAGTCTCGGTGATTGTTTCAAACCGTTTGGAGATTTCTTCAACAAACAGATCTGGTCTTTACCTGTTTTGACTTCAAAACCTTCAGGTTGTTCCATGTACAGCTCTTTGTTTAGATCTCCATGTAAGAAAGCTGTTTTAACATCCATCTGTTCTACCTCTAAGTCGTGATTTACAATAGTAAACATTAAAATTCTGATAGAAACATGTCTAACAACATGAGCAAATACCTCTTGACAATTGATTCCTTGCCTCTGTGTAAAACCACGAGCCACAAGCCTAGCTTTAAACCTTTCTGGTTCAACCCCTGGAATCCCAGGTTTCTTCAATATAACCACCTACAGCTTATGACTTTTGTATTAGCAGGCCTATCAACCACATCCCATTTCCTGTTCTATTTCAATGAATCAATCTCATCTCCCATAGCATCATTCCACATATCTCAATCTTAAGATCGCTAAGAATCATGAAAACATTGAGGCTCCTCTATGTCCATGTCTTCTGCAGTTACTAATGCAAAAGCCACCATGTTATAGTAAGTGAATTTAGTTGGAGGTACAATAGCCTTGTGCACTCTATCTCTAGCTAATTGGTACCCAACTAAATCATCATTATCATCTTCACCATATATCTCCTCATCATCTGCAATTTCTGTATCTGAATCACTTGAGTTTTGTGGCAAAACTCCACCTTGATCTTCATTTCCTGCAGCTTGAGATATCTCTTGATTCATTTACACAGTAAGCTTGATAGTTTCCTTTCCACTTGATTCTCCCACTTCTATATTCTTTCCAGAAATTTTCTCTTCTTGGAGTTTCAAGTCTTTAAACATCTTCTCTTCATAAAACATAACATTCCGGCCAATCACACACTTTTCTAACTCTAATACCCAAATTTTATAGCCTTTAGTTCTCTGTGGATAGCCTAAGAAATTTCCTTTTAGAGCTCTTGGTTTCAACTTTCCTTGATCATGATGCACATAAGCAACTGAACCAAATCTTCTAAGATGTTTGTATCCTGGTTTTCTTCCAAGCCACAATTCTTTAGGTACATTATGGTCTATGGCTGAGCATGGTGATCTATTGATCAAATAAATCACCGTAGATGCTGCTTCAGCCCAGAACTCTTCACCAAGTCCTGATTCGTTTAGTAAACATCAAACTTTCTCCATAATGGTTCAATTCATTCTCTCCGTAACACCATTTTGTTGTGGTGTATACGTACAAGTCTGATGCCTCTCAATGTCGTGTAACTTGCAATATTCATCAAACTTTGTATTGCAAAACTCCAAGCCATTATCCGACTTTAGCACCTTCACTTTCTGGTTCATTTGATTCTCAACCAAATCTTTCCACTCACAGAACTTGTAAATTGTCTCATCTTTTGTTTTCAGAAACATCAACCATACCTTTCTTGTTTTGTCATCAATGATTGATAGAAAATACTGTTTACCTGACAAAGATGGAGTCACATTTGGAGAACCCCACAAGTCTGCATGTAAATATCCAAGAACATCTTCAGTTATGTGTCTTCCAACATTGAAACTCATCTTTTTAGATTTCCCCATAACAGAATGCTCACAAAACTGAAGCTCCATAATGTCACCTTTCTCAATCAGTCTCTTACCAGTCAATACTTTTAAATTATTCACACTGATATGGCCAAGCCTACTATGCTAAAGAGATATCTTATCAATATGTTTTTCAATGTTGCAGTTTTCCGGTAAAACAGTTTCACCATCTAATAGATATAGTCCATTTGAGAGATTACCTCGAAGTGCAGTCTTGTTATCTTTGAAATACCGAACCTTACCATCACCACCTTCATGCTTAAAGCCAAGCTTATCAAAAGTTCATGTGGAGATAAGATTCCTTCTTAGATTTAGAACATATCGAACATTCTGTAGAATCTTGATAGTTTCACCATATGTGTTGATTCTTATTGATCCATGCCCCTGTGATTGTACTGTGTGATCATCACCCAACATAATTGTAGTACCTCCAATATCCCTTAAGTCGACAAACCAGTCTCTCCTTGATGTCATATGGAAAGTACAACCAGAATCTAACACCAAAACATCCTTAGCACTTTGTTCATTAATGCTTAGACCTTCTGAGATAACCAATTGCTCTGTGATAACCCCTTCTTTCCTGTTTCTTTTACTCTCAAATTTCTTCTTCCTTGCATAGCAATCCTTTTTAACATGACCATCTTTCTTACAGAACCAACATGTTACCCTTGTCTTTGAGTTTGAACGACTTCTGTTTTTCCCATTAGAATCCTTAGGTCCTTTAGAGACAGGTCTTCCCCTTTTATTTGTGTACAAGCTTGCACCGGGGCTTTTATACTCCTTTCTCATCTCTAAAATATCTCTGTCCCTTGACCTGGCTACTGAGATGACTTCTTCTAAGGTAAGTGAGTCCCTTCCATACTTAAGAGTATGTTTCAACTGATCATAGCTTGTTGACAGAGATGTTAAGAATAATATAGCTTGAAATTCATCAGAAACTTTCACATCAAGACTACCCAGCTCTGCAACTATCTTTAGAAAATCATCTACATTCTCATCAACACTTCTGGATTCATTCATCTTAAATGTGTAGAACTTGAGTTGCAAATGAATCATGTTTGGCAAAGTGCTCTCCATGTATAACCTGTTCAATGTAGACCACATCTCTGCAGCAGTGACACATCTTTCTATTTTTCTTAACACATGGTCACCAACACTAGTTATGATCAATCCCATAGCTTTTTCAGATTTCTCCAGCTTATCAGGATCAGGAATTACCTTAGTTAAAGGTTCAGATGTCGTTGTTTCATTACCCTCTAACAGTTGCTTCTCCTAAGATCTCGTTAGTGGAACCTCCATCTTCATCTTGTGATCTGTAACAATATCCTTCAATCCAAGAACACCAAAATAAGCCATCATCCTTATGTTCCACAAGGAGAAGTCACCAGTTCCATCAAACCTATCAACATCCACTCTAGCATTTGCTAAAAGCTGCTTTGCCATGTTCTGAGACTAGAGGTGTCATCTTTCTTCCAAAAAACTGAGTCTTTTATGATAAAACTTGAATCTTTTGGGTAGCGTTCAAAGCTTTATGATAAAGATAAAGTTTTTTTCCTTGAAAAGTTCTAAGTTTTCTTCAGTTTCTTCAACAAAGCTTGAATATTTTGCTATAAAACAAAGAAAGTTTGCATTTTTCTTCACCAACACGAGCTTTGATACCACTTTGTTACCTCTACACCTCTGTTACTCGTTTCAAACCTCTCAAAAATACTTAAGTTATCTCCTTTCTCTCAGTCTCTCGTTTGTTGTTTGTTTTAACGGAGAACAAAAGACAGAAGAAGAAGAGAAAGAAAACAGAGCAAGAACAAAATACACACAGGTTTGTTAACCCAGTTCAATCTAATCGGTGTGATTAGACCTACGTCTGGGGCCAGATCAACCCTGACAATCCACTAAATGAGAAGAAGATTACAACTCAAGAACTATGAGCAAATGTACAAGATTCAACAATGGAGAAAATCAAGTACTTTCAGTCTTAAAGGAAGAAGAAGTCTAGAGTGTGTATTTATACACTGTGAAACGTAAAAGCAAACCCTCCATGGCCATCAGAGTCTTTGTTGTACTCAACTATCTTTTTCTTTAAACCATCTGCAGATTGCAGACCAGACCCAATCACATTTGGTTCAATATCAAACCAACATTAAACGAAAAACTGAATCATAAACGATTTATTCTCAACACCGAGGCCGAGGCCAAGGCCAAAGAAGGTTCAAGCCCGAGCCTTTTGTGATTTTCCCTGTAAGTATAACTTTTAGAGTTTTTTCCCCTAAAATTGATCTCTTCAATTGCAGTTTCTGTGTTTGTTTCTCTTATTTTTATGGTTTTTATTTGATTTTTCTGGCAGGAAATTACATTACCTGATCCAAAATCTATCCCACTAGACTCACAATTAGATAATTTAGATTCGAGCGATTTCAATTCTCATTATCATTTAAGTGATGGTGTTGTTCCAAAGCAAGGTATTTGCAAACACACATTTGTAATCTCTCTTAAATATGTGATTTTTCTTAAAGTTTTTATGTCTTTTACAATCATCAGAGAACGAATGTTTAGATATTGAAAGGTACTCGGACTCGTTGAAGCTGAAGATCAAGTCTAATGAGAAGGGATCTTTCTATGATTTTCTTCTTCTTAGACCTGATAACTTCCCTAAAGAACTTCTTGGAGGTTTGTAGAAGAATAATCATCTCTATGTACTCTACTTCTTTAGTTTTGATTCATCTTGTGAGTGTTGATTCTATTTAGATATGCGATTTTCAAATACTCCTAGAGAACGGCATGTGAAGAGAGCTAAATGGAGTCAAGAAGCAGGTACTTTGTTTTATACTTTTTTCCAACAATGTAACAAGAATCTCAACTTTATGTTTTGTTTTTGCAGATTTGAATCAATTGGATGTGTTTGAGAAGCTTGAAGCTAAGTGTAAGGTATAATAACAATAACATTTTACTGTTCAATGGTAATAAAAAACCAATGAATGGATTATTGTTTTGGTTAGGCTGAAGTTAAGGAAGAGAAACAAGAAGGAGAAGATGTTGATGAAGAAGTCAAAGAATCACAAGGAGAAGAATCTGATAATGGAGATTATGATCAGGTCTCTGCTTTATTATCCAAATTAATAATGGTGAATTGAAACCTTGTGATTCTTCTTCTCAAGTTACTTTAAAACTTTGGTTTTTGTAGAATCAAGACCTTGATGATGATGATGACGATTATAATCAGGCAGATGATGGTGATCAATGTAAGCATCAATCTTTATTTTCTGTTTCCTTACTAAGATTATGTCCTTAAACGACTCTTAACTAACTTGGTTTATCTCGTTTCTTACCTACAGTTGAAGAATTGTATTAAGCCTCTTCTTCTTTTTCCCAAGAGAATCAAGTTTTGCTGACAAGATAAGCTCAGCCTTATGGTGAAAAAGCTCTTTGGATCATAGTGATACGGTGGTACCAAAACTAATTTCGTAGGATGTTGTGCTTCCTTTCAGTCATTTTCTGATTTTTCTTTCGATATCTCAAAAGCTTCATAAAAAATTTCTTGTATAAATTTTCTATATGATAGAGAGTTGATAGTTCTTAGTAAATTGTGGAATCAATATGTTATTTTGTTGACTAATTTATTCTCAAATTTTTAAAGTTATATGCATGTTGTCGCCAAGAGAATTTTTGATTAAGCATTTAAAATTTTATGCAAGTCAACACGTAGCTACAAATTTTATGTGTTACCTTCATGATATCTACTCATCCATCTCTAATAAATTCTCCGTTAATAGTTGAATACAAATATTTATTTTCCTTCAATAAAAACCGACTTATATGAGATTTTGAATTTTAAATAGATATATTCAACATTTGATTATGGAAATCTAGCTACCGCAATCAACAACTCCATTTTGTAAATACATGAATACATACATCTAAATAAATGTTATATGTCCGATGATTTAGCTACA
>CM051390.1:18384400-18484400 GCA_028015245.1 Cardamine occulta
ATTTCGATATATAATAATTCAAATTAAACACTAGTATTAATTCATAGATTTATCAAAGACATGGCGGCTAGGGCTTTCTCTCACCGTTTTGATCAATAAAAATTTTGTTTCTTGTCCAATTTTTTGTTCTATTGGCGTTTAGAAATTATTTACACAACCCTTTAATATTCACGTTCAGAAAATTATTCAAACATGAAAATAAGTTATTTTTACAATTCCCAATGGAAAATCGAAAATGTACAATTTTAAGTAGCGAAGGGAATATTCTATTTTACTTTGTTTATCACTACTAAAAAAAAATAGAAAAGGCGAAAACGCGTAAGGGCAAATTAGTAAAACAAGAACCACGAAGAGAATGCGAAAACCCTAGACCTCGTAGCTATAAGTACCCTGGAGTCGACCATTTTAGGGGTGCGCTCTCTTATCTGTCTCATTTTCGTAGCCGCAAGACTCCTTTCAGATTCTTACTTGCAGGTTAGATATTTCTCTCTGTCTGGGTTTTCGATCTTCATCTTCTTATAATTCTTGTTGCTGTTTAGCTTTAGATTCTTATCGTAAGCTCTGTTCCGACTGTGGTTATCGCTTATTCTTGCTGTTATACATACTTTGATTCTCGTGTTTAAGATCCGTTTTTTCATCGATCTATTTGCATAATCCTGTTCTTTACATATATCATTTACTTTTAGTAACATCTCCTTTGGATTTTGAAAATTTGATATGTTAGTAGCTTCGCATGTTGTTGTGACTTAATCTTTGCGATCTATCTACTCACTGTTCATTGCGATGTGTACTGGCGATTTTGCTATGATTACAGTCTTCTGATGTATTTGGTGGAAGATGTTCGTTAGTTTTGATATATATGATGTTTTGTGGATAGATCTTTGATTTCACTGTAGTTTTAAAGATGAGATGGTCTCTTGTTTGAATGGATCTGTATATTTTTTTGGTTGATGACTTATGTATAGCTCTAAATGGTTTACGTATTGTTGTTGATTATGATGATTCGAGTTTTTTGTTTTGATTTGTGTTAACAGCTATGGGTAAAGAGAAGTTTCATATTAACATTGTGGTCATTGGCCATGTCGACTCTGGAAAATCGACAACAACTGGTCACTTGATCTACAAGCTTGGTGGTATTGACAAGCGTGTCATCGAGAGGTTCGAGAAGGAAGCTGCTGAGATGAACAAGAGGTCATTCAAGTACGCATGGGTGTTGGACAAACTTAAGGCCGAGCGTGAGCGTGGTATCACCATCGATATTGCTCTCTGGAAGTTTGAGACCACCAAGTACTACTGCACAGTCATTGATGCTCCTGGACATCGTGATTTCATCAAGAACATGATTACTGGTACCTCCCAGGCTGATTGTGCTGTCCTTATCATTGACTCCACTACTGGAGGTTTTGAAGCTGGTATCTCGAAGGATGGTCAGACCCGTGAGCACGCTCTTCTTGCTTTCACCCTCGGTGTCAAGCAAATGATTTGCTGCTGTAACAAGGTGAGCTAAGTTTCATGTTGTTTAGTTTAGTTTGATATTGTTATTGGTTAATGATTCTTGATTTGGTTTTAACGTATGTTTTCCCTTTTGCAGATGGATGCTACTACCCCCAAGTACTCCAAGGCTAGGTACGATGAAATTATCAAGGAGGTGTCTTCATACCTGAAGAAGGTCGGTTACAACCCTGACAAAATCCCATTTGTGCCCATCTCTGGATTCGAGGGAGACAACATGATTGAGAGGTCCACCAACCTAGACTGGTACAAGGGACCAACTCTCCTTGAGGCTCTTGACCAGATCAACGAGCCCAAGAGGCCATCAGACAAGCCCCTTCGTCTTCCCCTTCAGGATGTTTACAAGATTGGTGGTATTGGAACGGTGCCAGTGGGACGTGTTGAGACTGGTATGATCAAGCCTGGTATGGTTGTGACCTTTGCTCCCACAGGGTTGACAACTGAGGTCAAGTCTGTTGAGATGCATCACGAGTCCCTTCTTGAGGCTCTTCCTGGTGACAATGTTGGATTCAATGTCAAGAATGTTGCTGTGAAGGATCTAAAGAGAGGGTACGTTGCCTCCAACTCCAAGGATGACCCAGCTAAGGGTGCTGCTAACTTCACCTCCCAGGTCATCATCATGAACCACCCTGGTCAGATTGGTAACGGTTACGCCCCAGTGCTCGATTGCCACACCTCTCACATTGCCGTCAAGTTCTCTGAGATTTTGACCAAGATTGACAGGCGATCTGGCAAGGAGATTGAGAAGGAGCCCAAGTTTTTGAAGAATGGTGATGCTGGTATGGTTAAGATGACTCCAACCAAGCCTATGGTTGTTGAGACTTTCTCTGAGTACCCACCATTGGGACGTTTCGCTGTTAGGGACATGAGGCAGACGGTTGCTGTTGGTGTGATCAAGAGTGTGGACAAGAAGGACCCAACTGGAGCTAAGGTCACCAAGGCTGCAGTGAAGAAGGGAGCAAAATGATGAGATTCCTCTTGTTATGGTTTTCTTTGGTTTTAAAACTTGATGGCGTTTGAGCCTTTTTTTTTCCTCTTTATTTCTCTGCGACTTTCCTATCTCTTCTTCCTTTTTGGATATCTCTGAGACTATTATGGTTTTCAATTATGCAGTTTTCGGATAATTTTGCCCTTTTTCTTTAATATCTTAAGTTGCTCTTTTCACTCGCTAGAAGATGATTGACGTAGCCTAAAACTGCTTCCTAAGTTCTTTTAATATGGCTATATTGTTTTTTGCCTTCACTTTAACGGAAAACTTTTATCTTTGTTTAGATCATAATGGAACGTATTAATGATTACGAAAGGTTTAATCCTAAAAGGTTAATAAGAGGAGCAACAACAGAAGGCTAAGAAGTAAACACCAAAAGAAGAGGATAAGGCCAAAAGAGGCAGTAGAACATCACGCCAACGACAAATAAACGTGTCAACCAACAACCATGAAAACATAGAGGAATATTTTAACTGCATACTCCCAAGATTTCCAGGTAAAAAAGATTTTTGATCTGCAGTTTTACAAGAAACATGACTTAGTAGTGTGAGATCTACTAAATAAAAAGGGTTTTTGGATTTCTTAACACTTAAGCAGCTTTAGCTGTGTGAGAAGAAAAGCTCCACGAGCCTAGATCTTGTAATAAAGCAACTAGATCTCTAACTTCTTCATTCTCTCTCATCTCTTGTAGCCATAGCTCGTCAACTCTCTCCACACCCATTTCTTCTGATCTCCTTTTCCTCTTCATCTCCTTCCTTCTCTTGTCATGATCTGCCATTCTTCAACATAGACAGAGAAACAAGTCAAATAAACAGAGAAGATCTCAAGAGAGAGAGAGAGAAGAAATGAACAGAAACATATTACTCTTTGGAGAGAGGCAGAGGTAACTGCTGAGTGATCCCAGAGATACAGAGAGGGAAACCATAGTTGCCACTAAGAGTTGTTGACAGCATTTTGTTTCTTTGAAGATTCAGAATTTGGGATCTTGTTTTCCAGAAATCTAAAGAAAGAGAGGAAAAAAGACAAGATCTTGAATTGGTAATGGATAAAAGAGGGTATAGATATATAGTAATACTATGTAATTAATAACGCCTTTCTAATGAGAGAAGATTTTTTTTTGTCCTGTGGTGTGTGTTGTGCATTTGATATTTTAGACTCGTAGGTATGGCCTCCTCTTCTTCTCCCATTAATCACTAATTTAAAGAAAAATAATATTGACGACAAAAAAAAATGAAATTAATAATAATAATACGAAAAAAAGAAAAAAAAAAGGTACTGCGTATGTCTATGAGTGAATTGAAATGATATATCAATATATAAATAATAAATCATATTATTTTATAATCTTGTAAAATAGTGAAAAAAAGTACTGGTTTTTACTTTTTTTTTTGTTTTTTTCTCCGCATGAAAATAATGACAACTGTAGCTTGTATTCTACTTTTTCCTCTCTTTTTTTTTTACTTTCGCATTTGTTGGATTTTGATTAAAGTATTTGAGGACAATATGTCTTTTCAGTTTTTCTTTTCCAGCAAGAATAAAAGCAGCCTCACCTGTTAAAATCATCTTCATGTCTTTCAACTTGTTTTCTAAACCAACTTGTTCAATAAAGTAATTCCACCTAAGCTTCTGTATTAAGCACTGTCTTAAAACATTTTAACATCACTTTCACAATTTGTTACACAGAAGGACACATCGAGAAGAAAGAATCAGACAAAAGCCATTTAATAGAAATGATGATTGGAACCAACCAACCTTCCAACCCTTTAATCAAATTATAACTAGATAGAGAACCATTTAATACAATACTTTTGTAAAAATTATGCGTATAATTAGAATATATAGTTACTATTTAGTATGGATAAGTGTCACAACAATCCAATTGTTCAATTTGGGGTTAGAGAATGACATTCCAGGAGCTGTTCATGGTGTATATAGTACAAACAAGGATAAGTTAATGCTTTTGAGACTTACCATGGGACCTTGATGTCAATGAGCTTGCACATATGTAACATTTGTGAATAGATGCAGAATCTGTTGGATTAAGCTTGAAATAACTTGTGATAGAAGTAATCCTACCTAATCCTAGGAGATTTAGGATTAGGACCATTCCTAAGTGAGTTAGGAATAGGTTTTCTATTTTAGGAGTTCTAGTAGAATTAGGATTTATGGTTTTATGTTTAATATATAAGGAGATGGTGGGATGTGCCATAACTAAGGAGTTTGAGAGATTTGAGAGTTGTGAGCTTTAGTTTTTATTGAGGAGTCTCTTTTCTAAAGCTAATAAAGATTGAGTTGATCTTGAGTTCATAATCTCATTAAATTCTTTAATTGGTATCAGAGCAAAACCATGGGGGATATCGTGGTGGCAAAACCGATGGAGAGCAATCCGTCATCTATTCAATGTCCGATGTTGAATAAGACAAACTACGCGTATGGGCAATCAAGATGAAGATGGCGCTTAAGGTTCACAAAGTCTGGGAAACTATTGAGCCTCGGTTCAGACGATGTATGTAAAAACAACATGGCTGCACTTTTGTATCAATCCATACCGGAGACGCTTACTCTACAAGTCGGAGCGCTCGAGACATCTAAAAAAATCTGGGAAGCAATCAAAACCAGGTATGTCGGAGCGGACCGAGAGTACGAAAGCTGAATTCAAACTTTGATGACAGAGTTTGATAGGATGAAGATGAAGGACACTGAATCAATCGATGCCTTCTCGGGAAAACTAACGGAGATTGCTTCAAAATCTGCATCACTAGGTGAAAACATTGAAGAATCAAAGCTAGTTAAGAAGTTTCGAGTTGTGTCTAAAAAAAAATACATACACATTGTCGCTTCTCTTGAGCAGGTATTGGATCTCAAAACTACCAGTTTTGAAGATATAAATGGGACGCCTAAAAGCATCTGAAGAAAGGGTTTGTGATGATGAAGAATCACAGGAGGACCAGAGCAAACTTATGTATGCAAACATGGAGTCATCTTCACAATTAACACAGTCCAATCCCAGATTTCAAGGAAACAGAGGAAGAGGGCGGAGGAAGGTTTAACAGCGGCGTCGAGGAGGGAGCGTGGGCAACAGGGTTACACCTACAGACGGGGAGAAATATGTCTAGAGTTGTATCTTATCGTGACAAACTGGGTCACTTCTCTGTAGATTGTCGGACCGTTTACTTAAACTACAAGAAAGCGAAGAGACAAACACAATGAAACAGAAACACAAGAAGCGGACGTAACTAATGATGCATGAAGTAGTTTTCTTGAATGAAAAAAATATTGTTCCTAGCAACTATGAGACAAACTCAGAAGATGATATGTGGTACCTTGACAATGGCGCGAGTAATCATATGACCGGAAATCATATGTATTTCACCAAAATAGACAAAGAGATCACGGGAAAAGTGAGGTTCGGTGATGATTCTCGCATAGACATCAAAGGAAAAGGATCAATCTCTTTCATTGATAGGAATGGCGAAAGAAGAACAATGTCGGATGTGTATTTCATCCCCGATTTTAAAAAGCAACATAATTAGCCTTGGGCAAGCTACAGAAGCTGGGTGCGATATTAGAATGAAAGAAGATTTCCTGACCTTGCATGATCGAGATGGGAAGTTATTGGTGAAAGCAAACAGATCAAAGAATAGGTTATATAAAGGTGCGTATGGGTCCGAACAGAGAAACATGTCTACAACTAGAAACTATGAGCAACTCGGCAAAGTGGCATGCAAGACTGGGGCATATAAACACTGAGAACATGAAGATAATGATTGAAAGGGAGCTGGTGATGGGCATTCCAAAGCTTAAAGTCGAGAAAGAACTGTGTTCATCATGTCTCTTTGGTAAGCAAACAAGACATCAGTTCCCTCAAGCTACATCGTACCGAGCAACACGCAGCCTTGAGCTAGTTCACGGCGATCTCTGTGGCCCCATAACACCGAGCACAATGGCTCAAAACAGGTATGTTTTCGTTTTGATTGATGATTATTCAAGGTACATGTGGACTCTACTGTTGAAGGAGAAAAGTGAGGCATTCTCAAGATTTAAAAAATTTAAGGCAGTGGTAGAACATGAAACTGGAGAAAGGATCAAAACTTTTAGAACAGATAGGGAGGAGAATTTGTCTCACAAGAATTTAATTAGTTCTGCAATGATTCAGGCATTACACGACATTTAACACTTATTCGCCTCAACAAAATGGGCGTAGTAGAAAGACGAACAGAACTTTGATGGAAATGACTCAAGTATTCTCAAACATAAGAATGTGCCAAATTTTCTTTGGGGTGAGGCAACAAGGCATGCAACCTATCCGATAAACAGAGTGGCTACAAGAGCTCTTAAAGACCGTACTCAGTATGAAATCTTGCGAAACAAGAAACCCAACATTGGACATTTACGGATATTTGGGTGTATTGCTTTTGCAAGATCTGAGATTCCACACTTAAAGAAGCTTGATGATAGGTCCAGAATGCTCGTGCATCTAGGAACAGAACCGGGATCAAAAGCTTATCGCTATGCGATCCAACTCATCGGAAAAATTGTGGTAAGCCGAGATGTGCAATTTGATGAAACTAAAGGATGGAACTGGAACTCAGGGAGCTTAATAGATTCAGCGAGTGATATACCTGGTAGTTTCAGAGTTATAATTGGAGTTCATGGAAATCATGGGATCACACACCAAGACATGGTGGTAAACGCAAAACCGGAGAAGATGAAAATAATGGAGAAAATGATAGAAACAACGATGAAAATCACTCTGATGGTGAAGAAAATCTGAGCGATGACGGAGAATACAATAACGAAACAGGTGGGAATTTAGAAAACAGAGTGAAGGAGAAGTCGAGAACCGACCACAGCTGCGAAGAACCACAAGACAGAGTAACCCACCAAGTTACTTAGAGGATTACATTCTATTTGCAGAAATTGAAAGTGAGCGTCGCTACTAATGATTAACGAAGAACCTTGGGATTTCAAAGAGGCTAAGGAATCAATAGAATGGGTCAAAGCATGTGAAGAAGAAATCACTTCCATAACAAAGAATAAAACATGGGATTTGGTCACTCTACCTATAGGAGCAAAACCGATTGGTCTAAAGTGGGTGTTTAAGATCAAGAGAAATTCTGATGGCAGCATAAATAAATATAAGGCGAGACTAGTTGCGAAGGGCTATGTTCAAAGACACGGAATTGATTTCGACGAAGTATTCGCTCCGGTAGCCCGTATAGAAACTATACGATTTATTCTTGCATTGGCAGCATCCTATAAATGGGAAGTACATCATCTCGACGTGAAGACGGCATTTCTTCATGGAGAATTGAAAGAGACAGTATTTGTAAACCAACCAGAAGGATTTATAACCAAAGGAAGTGAGGATAAAGTTTACAAATTAAATAAGGCACTCTATGGCTTAAAACAAGCACCAAGAGCTTGGAACAATAAGCTAAATACAATACTCAAGGAATTAAAATTCAGAAAGTGCTCCAAAGAACCTTCCTTGTACCATAAGCAAGAAAAGGAGGCTATACTTCTCGTAGCAATCTATGTGGATGATCTACTAGTTACAGGTTCTTGTCTTAAGGAGATACTAAAATTCAAAAAGGACATGTCATCCAAGTTTGAGATGAGTGACCTTGGAGTATTAACATATTATCTCGGCATTGAAGTGACTCAAAGCAATGAGGGATCATACTTAAACAAGAAAGGTATGCATGGAAAATTCTTGAAGAAGCAGAGATGAAAGAGTGCAATGCTACTCAAACGCCGATGGATTCTGGGTTGAAACTCACCAAAGCGGAAAAGGATGCAGAAATAGATGCAACAAAATATCGAAAGATAATTGGCTTGTCTTCGTTATTTGTTACATACAAGACCAGATTTATCTTATGCCGTGGGTGTCTTGAGTAGGTATATGCAGAGCCCTAAAGAATGTCACGGAGCTGCTATGAAACATGTACTAAGGTATTTACAAGGATCAACTTCCTTGGGGCTGGTATATACTTACCGTGGAAATCAAAAGCGAAAAATTCATCAAGATCGGTTTGCTTCCCTATGTAATTTGGTGGGTTACAGCGACAGTAGCCATAACATAGATCCGGACGACGGTAAGAGTACAACCGGACATGTGTTCTATCTGGAAGAAAGTCCAATCACGTGGTGTTCTCAAAAACAAGAGACAGTGGCGCTGTCTTCATGCAAGCAGTACATAAGCGGCTGAGGCTGCCAAACAAGCAATTTGGTTACAAGAATTGTTTGGTGAAATGATGGGAACGCCATGTGAGAAGACTACTCTTCGGATAGATAATAAATCGGCATTGCCCTCACAAAAAATCCGGTGTTTCACGGCCGTAGTAAACACATACACACTCGGTTTCACTTCATAAGAGAATGTGTGGAAGCGAACAAATTGAAGTTGAGCATGTGCGGAACTGAGCAAAAGGCAGACATATTGACAAAGCCTCTCGGAAGAATCAAGTTTTGCGAGATGAGGAGTCTCATCGGAGTTCGAGATGTTTCAAAA
Source organism: Cardamine occulta (assembly GCA_028015245.1). Taxonomy (NCBI): domain Eukaryota; kingdom Viridiplantae; phylum Streptophyta; class Magnoliopsida; order Brassicales; family Brassicaceae; genus Cardamine; species Cardamine occulta. The sequence goes on from CM051390.1 coordinate 18,393,415, forward strand.
TGTGTTTTCAAGCTTAAGGGGGACAATGTTGGATTAAGCTTGAAATAACTTGTGATAGAAGTAATCCTACCTAATCCTAGGAGATTTAGGATTAGGACCATTCCTAAGTGAGTTAGGAATAGGTTTTCTATTTTAGGAGTTCTAGTAGAATTAGGATTTATGGTTTTATGTTTAATATATAAGGAGATGGTGGGATGTGCCATAACTAAGGAGTTTGAGAGATTTGAGAGTTGTGAGCTTTAGTTTTTATTGAGGAGTCTCTTTTCTAAAGCTAATAAAGATTGAGTTGATCTTGAGTTCATAATCTCATTAAATTCTTTAGAATCAAGAGTTTAAATCAACTCCATAACATACACACAAATACAAAAAAAAAGAGAGCAAATCAATGTAACATATTGGAGATGAGGGTAATGCCAAATCATTGGATGATGATGTTATCACGATGACCTCACTTGTGATAATAATCCTGAAGTCATTTGATTGTAGCCACATAGATAGTGGCAAACTAAATGACAATAAGATTAATGATTATGACAATATAAATTAAGTCCACTCTTCTTAGACACTTATATATATATATATATATATGGATGAGATGAATCTAATGGAGTGATTACACATACAAAATCAGCATACGAGCGGTCTTTGCTTCTTCTATAGTTTTGAAACTGTAAACAAAGATTTGCTTCGCAGGAGAGATAGCGCCATCACCTCTTATAAGAGTTTAAGCTGGTGGTGACGGTATCTCTCCTCCGTAGCAATCCTTATGTATGCATCTTAATGCAGAGAGATGCAGCTCGAAGATTCAAGGTAATTCGGTAAATCTATTACTACCTTTCCCTCAAACAAATGATGCATACCATTTCAAGCAATAATTTTGTTTTCTTCATCTATCAGATCCCATCCATAAACTAATCTCTTTTTACTTACATTGCAAGCAAAATAAAGCATGAAACTGGTCGATCTTGGTTTGAGCCTCTAGATCTGTTCCAACTTCCAAGACATGTCCTTGCTCTACTTTGCTCAAAGATGTTGTGTTCTTTGTAAAGTTTTCTCAGCTATGAGCTCAACGATTAGCACATCCTCAGCCTGAAAGTTTCAAGAAAAGCTTCTTAATTTATTAGTTGTGTTTGCAGAATTCACATAAATTTGGTTTGATTCTCATTCTCAGTTCTCATCCACCAGAAAAAATGTCTTTTGTTTACTTATTTTATTGTTTGTTTGCTTTTGACAAGGGGCCTATTAAATAATGGTTTAGACGAAAAGGTTGACAAATCTATGAAAACTGTCTACATCATTAACTCAAGATCTCACTGTTAATCAGTTTCCATTAGAAGCAAGAAAATAATAAGTCAATAAGACTAGCTCAAGAACTCATGAGCTCAAGAACTTTATCACTGTTAAAAACTATTTTGAATATCTCGGATTGATACCATCATTTCACAAATACATTGAAGTTGTTATAGATGTGGAAGTAAAAAGAGTCTTGGGGTGAATATTTAGTCGCAAAAGCCATAATTCTAGAGTTTCCAAATTCCCAACCTTAAGAGAGCCGGTCAAAACATTTGTGGGGCCCTAAGCGTAAAATAAAATAAAGTTCTAACATTTATTAAGAAAAATTTAAATTTTTTCATATTTTCAAAGCTAATCATTATAATATTATATTGTAAATGTTATTATCAAGAAAATATTTAGAAAACAATAAACTAAAAATATATCATGAAAAATGAGGTTTACATCACTAACTTAACCACATAATTTATGTTCGGAAAGAAAAAAACCTACATAATTTTTGTAACTTCACCACACATAAAACTTAAATTTTGTCTTAATAACAAAAGAAAAATTGTAGGGGCCTAAAAAGGCCCTAAACGCTTGCTGATGTGGCTTATGCTCAAGTCCGAACCTCTTAAGATTGAAAACCTTGTTGCTTCACGTTGCATTAAAAAAAAGTGAGAAAGCAAAAGAGAGCCAGAGAAACAACTGGTCGGTCCATATTACGACTGGAGCACTTTTAGGCCCAAAAATCAAAGCCCAAATAATTGTAGACCCATGTAATAATAATACTAAAAATATTTTTTTATAATATTTGTAATTTCTTATCCAAAATAGAACAACATCCGACCCAACAAAATTTAAAATCTTATATTAGACTAAGTAAAATTGTTTAAAACAGATCACCCCAAAATGGTTAGGTTTCTTTAGAAGATCGAGAGTACATGTTAGTCGTTAGACAAACACAATACTTAAAACCTATATGTGCTTTTGGGAGAGTATAATACTTTTTTTATTTTTCTTATACATACACAATCGTATTGTATTTTGTTTAAATCATGGGAAGCTCAATGTAACCTTCCTTTTATACAGGAAAACAAAGAAGTTAAGTAAGATGATAAAGTTAAATTCTTGACCCAAAAAAATGATAAGTCAATTCAATGACAAAAATAAAGAAAGATATGATGATACTTTTCCAAATTATTACCTAGAAAAATTTAGAATCAAATCATACAAAATCTACACATGCCAATAAGAAAAAAATATGGAGAACAACTAATTCCCAAGTAAAATCATTCATTGCTAAACATAAATGATACGATCAACTCATACATATTTTAATGTCTTAATTTTTTAAAATATTGACTTAAATATAAACATAAAAATTTAGGTTCAGTTAACCAATTGAATAGAGTAATCCACTAGTAGATATTTTTTTCTAGAGAACCTATTAATTTGGATATCTTTTCAATTTTATTACCTGTCAAAATTAGGTCTATACGATTATTCCAAAATCTATGGATGCACAACCCTAGCTGAACCACTTCCAAATTGCTATAAACCGCGGTTGATAAAACGGGTGACGTCATGTAACGTGGGGAATATTCGATTTTAAAAATACAGATGACTCCGTTACGGAAGTAAATCTAAAGAGAGTGGTGAGGGAAGAAGAACCGAAAGTCAAAAACACGTCAATTTTGGTGGGGAGGGGACTTAAAGAACTGTGCACGTGACCACACTGGAACTAAACCCGGACGTAATTGTCGTCATTAAACCGGATTTGATTATCGGCGACTGGTCTGGCTTCCCTTCTTTTGTTTTCCACTCGGAAATTTCGATTTTTTTCTCCGTCTGGGTTGGTGTCTGTCTCTTTTTATTTCTATTTTTCCTGGGGAAAAATCTTATCGAAGCTGTGAAAACCCTAATTTCAAATCTCTTATTTAATCTATCAGTTTCCAATACGTGATGATGCAGTATCCGATCCCTTGGTTTGTGTTTCCGTTTTATTTCTGTGAATTGTTTATTTTTGGAAGTTAAAAAGGGTTTTGAGTAATTTTTTTTTGGTTTCTTAGATCGGCTGCTGTATGGAGACTGTGTGCTGTGAATTTTACGGCTTTGGTACTAATTGTTGGAGTTTACGTTCGTGTGTTTTGAACTGAGCTTTGCTTCTTGTGTTGTCTGGAGGTTGAAAGATATGGATTTGGAAGCTAGTTGTAAGGTATTATTGGCTGAAAGATCTCTGCTTTATCATCTGTGTTGCTTTGTATACTAAGCGGATGTTACAAAAAGCTTTGCTTTTTTTGAACTTTTTTTTCATGATCTTGATTTCTGTTTCTGTGAGTCAAAAAGATGCTTTATTTCACAAGGGTTTTGGATTCTTGGTTCATGATTGCTGTTAATGGATTTGATCTTGCTCTAGTTAGGCTCAAAGTTTAGTTTTGTTGTGTTTGGCAGGAAAAGCTTTCATCTTTTCGGATAAAAGAGCTCAAGGATGTGCTTACTCAGCTCGGACTTTCGAAACAGGGAAAGAAGCAGGTTAAGATCTTTCTGTTAATCTTTCATTTGTTGTAATTACGGTTGTGATATCTCATAGAAGATGATGTTCAGATGTTCACATGTTTTGGGTGATACTTTTTGTTATATAGCAGTTGCCATGATGAATCTAAGGCATATACCTTGCAAAAAGTGTTATCTTTTTCATTTGAACTAGATGATTTATTTTTTTCATCAATTTTTGTTGGATAGATATGCGTTATTCTGTGGGAATTAGTAATTTAGGTATCAGATTAGCTTCGGGGTGCTCACAGGGTACTGATTAATGCTCATTGCTCAGAGTACCAACTTGGGTCATTGTGAAATGTGTTTTTTCTTACTTCTTTTTGAAATTTTCTTGTACAGGAACTTGTTGACCGGATCTTGACCCTTCTTTCTGATGAACAAGGTTTATTGAAGCACTTCTCTTTTGTTTTTTTTTTTTGTCAACACTTCTCTCTGTATATTTATGTCTTGGTCTATTAAAAGTCACTGCTGGCTCTGCCATCTTCTGACAAGTTTCCGTCTTCATTCCCTACTAACAGCTGCCAGGTTGTGGTCTAAAAAGAATACAGTGGCGAAGGAAGAAGTTGCAAAACTAGTGGACGATACATATAGGTGAATGCTTGTTTCTTAGGAAATGTCATACTTTTTCTGTGCGATTCTTTATCAACACAATGTGGTTTTTTTTTCTGTTCCACAGGAAAATGCAAGTATCTGGGGCAAGTGATTTAGCATCAAAAGGGCAAGTAAGTTCAGATACGAGTAATCTGAAAGTTAAGGGAGAGCCTGAAGATCCCTTTCCACCAGAAATGAAAGTTCGATGTGTTTGTGGAAATTCACTGCAGACAGACTCAATGATAAAGGTAATCTTGGAAAAACTCATTGCGTCTATTCCTGTTTGAGCTGGTTGTAGAGAATTCTTGGTATATCATAGCCGATGACCTGATATGTTTATTCTCGATTCCATTTGAGAATTTTGGTAATACTTTTGGGTTGTAATCGTTATTGTTTCTCGATCTCAGTGTGACGATACAAGATGCCATGTTTGGGAGCATGTTAGCTGCGTTTTTGTCCCAGATAAGCCTATGGATGGAAACCCACCACTTCCTGATCCATTTTATTGCGAAATCTGCCGGCTTACTCGAGTGGACCCGTAAGTTTTTCAGGGATTTTACTCGTCTTGTCTGAGTTAAAGTTTGAGTTATGATTGTTTTCCATCTGAGTTCCTACCCTACTGCATGATAATTCTATCCTGCCAGAACTGAAAAAGAGAGGCATATTTTTTACATTTGACATGCTTTCCATTCTAGTTTCTTTATCTCCTTGTGTCTGATTGTTGTTATTCATCTTAATGTTATCATAGTAGTTAGAATTTTGGTGTAAATTTTAATTGCTATATTTACATTAACACATTTGGTTATTTAGTAGTATTGTTATTCACAGTTGTCCTACATGGTCTTCCTTGTGCAGGTTTTGGGTTACAGTGGCACACCCACTCTCTCCAGTGAAGCTGACGGCAACGACCATCCCAACTGATGGGTACGAACTCCATATTTTTTTTTTGCTATCGTTTTGAACGTGTGTACTTTGAGTGCCTTTCTTTAAAGTTACAATTGTTAGCTTTTTAACTTTAGAAAGCTGAAGCACTCAGTGGGCTATTCTTTATAATACATCACCATCCGTTTCATCCTACAGTAATTACGTTCTCGCCGTTTTTTTCCTCCAATGGTCTGCATTAAAGCGTCACTAATGAACTATCTGCATTGGGTGAATTAGTACTTTATATTTCTTTTGACTTTTCCTTTCTTTGGGAAGGGGTAATAGCTGTGGATTAAGTTTCAATCACCGCCCTGCTAGTCACTTGACTTTTCAACTGGAACAGATATTATACATTCATTCTTTCCTAGCTAGATGCACAGCACCTGCTGAAGTGATAATGTGGCTTGCTTTTATTTTTTCTAATACTCCGATCCAAAACTGTCCAGTACAAACCCAATGCAGAGTGTTGAGAGGCAATTTCAAATCACAAGGGCAGACAAGGACTTGTTGGCCAAACAAGAGTACGATGTTCAGGTTGGGGTTTGTAAAGTCTGTTAAATATGTAAAGCTGTATCTACCTATGCGTCTCTAACTGGATTCAAGTTTTATAGGCTTGGTGTATGCTCTTGAATGACAAAGTTTTCTTTAGGATGCAGTGGCCTCAGTTTGCTGATCTGCAGGTCAATGGTATGACAGTGACATCTTCCAGAGTTTTATTCTGTTATGAGCATTTCCTTCGAAACAGGGAAATGGGGTTTTCTTGCATATAGTCGTAAATTCCCGTGGGCACATTAGCATTCACATTCACACTGTCTTAATTTTTTTTGTTATTCTGATTTTACTCAGAAAGACTGCTTTATGTTTTTTGATATGGGATTCATGATACCTTATCATTTCATAGGTACGCCTCTACGTGCAATTAACCGACCTGGGTCACAGCTTTTGGGAGTCAATGGCCGCGACGATGGACCTATTGTGTGTTTTTCATCCCTTTTTCAGTAGTAATCCTTTCGACTTAATATAAGAGTCATTGAGTCAATCTCTCATACATTGAAAATCTTCCAGTCAGTGGTGTAATTTGTTACCATTTCATTTTACTATTTTTGCAGATCACACCTTGTATTAGGGATGGAATTAACAGAATATCCTTGAGTGGAAGTGATGGTCGGAGTTTTTGTTTTGGAGTCAGACTTGTGAAGCGCAGGACTCTACAACAGGTACTGTTAACAGATATTGCATAAGAAACATTCGAAAGAGTTGGTCAGTCTATGGGGGCAGTAAAGACATAAGTGTTTAAAAAGAAAAGAAAATGATCTTCTGAACCCAAAAAGAAAGAAAGAAATTAAAATGGCATCCCAAGAAAGTAATCTGTGGATGTTACCTGTGGTTACACATTTACATTTAGCTATTCGCGTGTTATTTCACACTTCCACAAAATATTGAAATGATTGTCAGATTTCAAAATATAGAGTCCTATTCTGTCTTCCTCTATTTTACTCTGATGAGTCGCTGAACCTGGTCTTTCTTGGTGTACAAGATGAAGCCTTGTTGGGTTGCAGTTGGTTACATAAGTATAGTCTGTCCTCTTGCTGCAACATTTTATTTCCCTTTAATCACTATATTATTCCCTTTGTTAGTGTCCTTGAATGCTCAGGAATTCAGTTATTGTGCGTTAATGATCTACAATTTGTCTATATATTTACTCATTTTTGCATCCAGGTTCTAAATTTGATTCCAGAAGAGGGTAAAGGGGAGACTTTTGAAGATGCTCTTGCACGCGTACGCCGATGCATTGGAGGTGGAGGTGGAGATGATAATGCTGACAGTGATAGTGACATTGAAGTTGTTGCTGATTTCTTCGGTGTCAATCTCCGGTGTCCTGTAAGTTACTAATAGCTTGTAGCTCAGTTTACTTATGTCAGTCACGCATTTGATGCTTATCATCTTCCTAGGGCTACCTTGCAGAATGAATTTTTATTTTCTTTTCTGCTTTTGTCATTAGATGAGCGGTTCTAGGATAAAAGTTGCTGGGAGATTTTTACCCTGTGTGCACATGGGCTGTTTTGACCTTGAGGTGTTTGTGGAGTTGAATCAACGTTCCAGAAAGGCAGGTCTCCTATCCTTGTCTAGATATTGGGTTATTCCTCTTGTTTTCTGACTTTATTTGTTCTGTGGTTCGTTAACATGCAGTGGCAGTGCCCTATTTGTCTGAAGAACTACTCAGTGGAGAATGTAATCGTGGATCCTTATTTTAACCGAATCGCATCTAAGGTATACTGATGAGAATACTAGAATTCTTGAATCTTTGTATTTATGCTTTAATTCAATTATTTTCCTGCGTGACAGATGAAGCATTGTGATGAAGAGGTGACTGAAATTGAAGTGAAACCTGATGGTTCCTGGCGTGTAAAGACCAAAAGAGAGAGTGAGCGTAGGGAACTGGGGGAACTCTCACAGTGGCATGCACCGGATGGTAGTCTTTGTCCATCTGCTGATGAGGTTAAACAGAAGATGCAAATGTTAAATCCGGTTAAACAAGAAGGTTTCTCAGATGGCCCCACCCCTCTGAAACTTGGAATAAGGAAGAATCGCAATGGTATTTGGGAAGTTAGCAAACCTAATACAAATGGAGTATCTTCCAGTAATAGGCAAGAAAAGTTTGAGTATCAGGAGAAGAATATTATACCAATGAGTAGTAGTGCTACTGGAAGTGGTAGGGATGGTGATGATGTAAGCGTGAACCAGAATGCTATTGGAACCTTTGACTTTGCAGGCAACGCCATGGAACTTGATTCCATTTCCATGAATGTTGATTCAAGTTATAACTTTCCTGACAGAGACCAACATGGAGAGGGCATTAATAATGAAGTCATTGTCCTAAGTGATTCTGATGACGAAAATGATGTAGTAATCACTCCAGGACCTGCATACAGTGGTTGTCGAACAGATGGTGGGGTGAATTTTCCACTGAACCCTCCTGGAATAATTAACTCATATAATGAGGACCCACACGGCATAGCTGGGGGAAGTTCACGCTTAGGTCTTTTCAATGACGATGATGAATTTAATACACCTCTCTGGTCATTTTCTGAAACTCCAGAAGCCTCTGGATTTCAACTATTTGGATCTGATCCTGACGGTTCAGAAGGTTTAGTTGGTTTGCATCATCATTCTCCACTAAGCTGTGCTCCTGCAATAAATGGAGGTTACACCATGGCTCCTGAGACACCAATGGCATCTGTTCCTGTAGTAATGGGCTCGGCTGGACGGTCTGAAGCAAACGATGGCCTAGTTGACAATCCTCTTGCATTTGGTAGAGATGATCCCTCACTTCAAATATTTTTGCCAACAAAACCAGATGCTTCTCAGTCGGGTTTTAAGAACCAAGCTGATATGTCAAATGGTGTCCGCAGTGAAGACTGGATCTCGCTTAGGCTAGGTGATAGCGTCTCTGGGAATCACGAAGAGCCTGCAACTGCAAATGGGCTTAACTCGAGCCAGCTGATGTCTTCAAGGGAAGGTTCTTTAGATACTACAACTGAGACTGGTTCGTTCCCTAACTAAGTATATGCTTTCCTGAAAACATTAAAGGAACATATAAATGTGGATCCTGTTCGTGATGTTGCATTACATTTTTCTTCACTTTACTAAGCTTTGGGTCTTGTAAACAATTGAAGAAGAAATGTGTTTTAGTTTCTAAATGTTGCTTACTTTTTCTTTCAACGATACTACTTTATATTCAAAGTCCATGTCGTACACTTACTGACTATATAACGACATATTTGCAGCATCGTTGCTTCTGGGTATGAATGACAGTAGACAAGACAAGGCAAAGAAGCAAAGATCAGATTTTACATTTTCAGTTCCTCGCCAGAAGCGTTCTGTAAGACCTCGGATGTTCCTCTCCATTGACTCGGATTCTGAGTGATAATTTCTTGCTGTATTGTTCTGTTCTGTTCTATCTCTCTTGGGATGATTCGGTGTTCCTTTTGATTCTTAACGTTATGCACAGAACAAGGAACGGGATCATCAGAGGGTACACCGGAGTTTGCCAAGATTTGCTTGAATTTTCTGTGCAGGCAAGAATCGAACCGGTATTGATTTTTTTTTCCTGCTTGTATGATGTTTGTTAGCTCTCTCTTCAATATGGATTCAGAATCTTGGCCGTGTCTTGCTACTCTGCAGGATGTATTTTGCAAAGCAAAGCACAGGCTTATTTAGTTAACATTGATAGGCAGAAAAAGTTGGCACAGGATGGTTCCGGTTTAATCGGTAATTTGTATACACGAATAGGTTTTTTTATTGTTTTTTTGGACGATGATAAAATTACTCGGAAGCCATGAGCCTTATAGAGATATAGCTTTGTAAATTATGGGCTCCAATTTTCATTTATTAATTATAAAAAAAATATTCAGCTCTTCTCCTCCATCGTCATTGACACTCTATATCTGAAATATTAGTAATAATCGTTTATTTGCAACTTCTAAATTCTAAGAAAGACAAAAGTGTCTTATTGCATGCAAAAGTAGTTAGTTTTCAACAAAAAATTCTAAACATAGGTTAATTTTTCAATTTTTTTTTTTCTTTTGGTAATCCAGAGGTTAATTTCAGAATTTAGGTCCAGATCAAGTTCAAGACAAGTACATACCTAACTCTAAATCATTGAGAAACTACCACTTGGTTAATTTTTTTATATATTCTTAAAACACATAATTAGGGTCTTCGTGTTTTGCTATTTATGTACAAAGATTTCGTTGTTCGTCGTACGTTTGTTTAGTCGCATGATTATTTTTATTTTTACGGGCCAATGTTCGAGACTACCCTTTGACGTTAATGTTGGAGACTATTTTTAAGCACATCATGATTGGTCTGGATACCTGAATAATTATCCCAACATGTCTAGGAGCTAAATTAGATTTTATTTTAAATAATTTCAATCATTTCAAATTTTAAATAAATGTCTTAATACAAACCATTAGGCCATAAGTCATAGTCTAGTGACTTCAATTTTTTTTATTCCATTTATATTTTTAAGAAAATATTTTATATGATTAATATCATTATACAAATATTAAAATATATATATTTATTTAAGACTACTTCGAAAATTATTATTGAAGAGAGTAAAAGATAATTCAATTATGTATATATATTGGTCTACTTTTAACCTTTTCTAGTTATTATCTATAATATATCTTAATACTTTCTTAAAAGTATGCATATACTATAGCAAGAATAACAATTAATACATAATATTTACTCGGTTTAAAGTTTATGGATCACGTTGTAAAAAATTTATATTTCCTTAATATTTTCGACACATCAGGTATAATACCTATTGAAAATTTTAGAAAATGTTCAGTGAATTAGAATTTTTAGATATTTAGTTCAATAACATATTTCAAAAAATTTGAAATATCTATTTATAATTTTATTTTATTATAAACAGATTTCCCATAATATTTATAACTCTTAAATCATTTTAAAAGATAAAAATCACCTTTTCTTCAAAAGGGTAATAAAACCAATTGTACATTACAATAAAACTTTAATAATTTAGTCAATGTTGAATTTTATAGGCTTAATCAACTATCCATATACAGTTATTTGAAGATCTCGAGACTTGGCCGGTATTCTATCTAGCTTACTACTATGCAAAGATTCTTACACTAATTTTATGCATATTTTATAATTAGTATTTCACTGTTTTTTATGACATTCACTTTGTAAAAGATAAGTTGGATATTTTAGATTAATTGCCAGACATTAATATTTGTGTGATTTAAAAGAATCTGGCTACAACATATAACAAAAATGATATAATTATTTTTTTATCATTCAAATATTTTTTTCTATGAATGCATAGAATGACTCATTCTGAATGAGACAGGAGTGCAATAAATATCAATTGAAATAAAATGTCACCATTTCTTCATAAAAATTTGTCACTATCAGTAACGAAAATGTAACGGCATTTAATTTCCGTTGTAAATTTGCAATAAAAACAAATGAATTTGGCACAGTCGACATAACGGTCGAAACAAAAATAACTTTATCTTAAAACGCTAATTATATAGTATAATATCATGGTATCTGTTTTCACGATTTCAGTTTTTGTATTTAACACATGAATAACTTAAGTTTTCTGTATTCATATAAAAACGTTTTATAGTGAAAAATTTATGACCCTAAAAATAATATATCGAAGAAATATTTATTTATTGAGAACGCAACAAAATAAGTCATCCGCATGCCTAACTCAATCATATATATTCATCTCAAATCTATCGCAATGGGTGGCCGAGTTATATAACAGTTGCTAATAAAATCATATAACTATTTCATCAGAAATATTTTTCATTATCATTAACAAATCAATCGCCAATAATGTTCTATTTTTTTTTAATGTAACGGAATATATTTGTTAAACAACTGCTAAGAAAACCATATAACTAGATTATAAATATTTTTCATGATAGATAACAATTTAATAGCCAATAACCGAAAACATGTTCTATTTTAGAAAATAGCAACGGATAATAATATAACGGACTTTTTTGCCAATTTGTTAAAATAGTAGTTTTTTCAGTCGAACGCATATTTGATATTATCAATCATTAATATGTACATATTAATCCGGATTGGATGAGATCCAATCTGGAACTATTTCTATTTCTCGGAATGTTCGAGAAAAGGACAAACTCCACTTAGCAAATCGATCTAAGTGGACAAACTCCAGTTAGCTAAGAGCTAAGAGCTAAAATAGTTAAAATAGAAGCTTAACTTTCCGGTTTAAAAAATGTCAACAAATAGCAAAAATAAATTGTCAACGGATGCGATATTTGTTTTCAATTTCTGGAACCATCATGTTGAAAATACTACACTCTTATTAGATCATCTCTAACCCAACTCCATTTTTAATATTAAAATAAAAATTTTTACTTTATATTTAGAGTTTTTCATCTCTAATATACACTAAAAATAGGGATCTCTATTTTAGAGTTGAGTTGGAGAAAAATTCAACTCCAAAATAGAATTACTCTATTTTAAAATAAAAATGGAAAAAATGGTTGGAGATATCCTTAGTGATTTTTTGCAAGCCGCCATATGTATTGCTATATATCAATATCTTTCTATTGATATTTTTATTAGATATGTAAAGATCACAAATAATTAAAGGTGCATCTTTCTGGCAGATTTTGATACATTGTAACAAATGAAAATGACAGTCTTATAGTCAAATTAGTATGAATTGCATTCCTTATATTGATAGAATATGATGACTATGAAATGTGACAAAATTGGTAAAATTAAAATTCAAACATAAAATACATAAAATTAAAGTTGAATTCAGTCTTGGACAATTTTAATTCTGCTATAAATAGATGCACATTTGTATCCAGGAAACATCAATCAATATTTTATCTTATCAAATATCACTGAAAAAAATGGTGAAGAAAAGTAAAGGTCGTCAAAAAGTAGAGATGGTAAAGATGAAAAATGAAAGTAACCTTCAAGTTACATTTTCAAAAAGAAGATCTGGACTTTTCAAGAAGGCTAGTGAACTTTGTACACTTTGTGGTGCACAAATCGCCATAATTGTGTTTTCTCCTGGTAGAAAAGTCTTTTCTTTTGGCCATCCAAATGTTGAATCTATAATCGATAGATTCTTAAACAATAACCCTCCACCTCCTCCTCACCATCAGAACAACATGCAACTTAGTGAAGCCCGTCGAAATTCCACCGTTCGGGATCTGAATATTCATCTTACTCAGGTGATTTATCTTTTTTAAAACATATAACTTGAAAATATTATTATGTTTGATACTGATTCACATGTTTGATTTCAATTTTTTTGCTTATGTACAAATAATATTTTTGTGGGTATATAACTAATATGTTAAAGATAAAAATAGATTTTTCTCCACGATTAGAATAGATTTATATACTCATAATATGTCTGATAAAAATTTCAATGAGATATTTGGTCTAACAATGTCACCGGTACCCAAACTTACGACTTTTTTTTTTGGTGCAACACTTAATTAGGACTTTGAAAACACTACTGTTTGGGTGGCTAACGCCAGTTGATATTTGCAGGTGTTGGATGAACTGGAATCGGAGAAAAAGAAGCATGAAGACTTGAGGAAAATAAGAGAAAATACTAAAGCTCTTGGGCATTGGTGGGAAGATCCCATTGAAGGACTTGGGTTACCTAAACTCGAAGGATTCAAAGGTAAACTTGAAAATTTTAAGCAAACAGTTTCACTCCAAGCCTCCAAATTGTTGGAGGAAACTGTTCCAAACTTCTATGTGGGAGGTTCAAGCAATGCTGCTGCTTTTGGGAATGATGAGGCTAGTCAAAGAAGAATGGTGGACCTTAATGCCTTCAACTACAACCAGAACCCAATTTTCCCTAATCATGCATTACCTTTTGGTAACAATGGTCATGGTAATATTCCTCAGGGATTTGCTCCAGGATACAACATGAACTACATGCCAGAGTATAATCCAAACCAAAACCAAAACCAACACCAGGTTTTTAAGAGAGAAGACATCTCTGAATATGAGCATCATCATGGTCATCCTCCTCACTCTAGATCTGGTTACTATTAATCCTTTGCTATGTGATCCCATTTAAGTCTATCTACACAGAAAGCGTGTTTTTAGGTTATCTTTATTTCTTCTTATTATGTTGTCTTGTCTTGTTTTTCTGTTTGTTTAAGTATTATCTTGTGTTGTGTTGTTTCTTTTCGCAGTTATGTTGTTGTTAAGTTCTTAATAAAATAATAATGGGAAAACATTCAAATCTTCATTCAAATTTTATATTTTTGAAACAGATGAACTAGGCCTCCGAAATACTATAGGGTTGACCATGGATATCTTTTGTGTAATTGTACAATTCTTAAAAGAAGAATGGTTATAACTCATAATCATAATCAATCATCTATGCTTCTGTTTAAAATATTCGTGCAAAACAAAAATAGCATTGTGAAAATGTATATGATTTTATCAAACTACAAGGTACATACATCCCACATATTTTGGTACATTGTAACAAATGAAAGGATAATATCACATTATTTTTTTCCTTAATTCATATCTTATATTGATAAAATACAGAGATTCTAACTTATTCCTAAAATGATAAAAATTAAATTCTAATATAGAAAAAATAAAGTAAAATTGCATTTCAGTTTTTATAAAATATACTGAATTAAAGTTTAATTTTAGTTTAAATTCAATATATTTAAATGATTGTATATATTTCTCACAGTAGATTGTCAATCCATTCATTTTTAATCATAAAATTTGTAAAGTGATAACACAGTTTGTAATAAATATGAAAGTAACTTTTAAACTATAGTTCCATAACAATACATCAACTATTTAGCTATTGTCACTAAAAATACATAAACTTTTTGGATGCATAACTAAATACATAAATTAATTTAATCTTATGTATACATAAACTTTCAAATTTTACTCATTGGAACACTTATGAGTTGAGTAACGTCCATAAATTTTTTTTGAAAAAAATATTAATATTTACTAATAAAATTCTTCATAAGAAAGTATTTTTTAAATAAAATTAATTATATAGATTTTTAATGCAAAATTTAATAATTTGAAGTAAGATATAGAAATTAATGCATCCAAATTTGTTAAAATCATAAGTCTCCAAGAAATTTAATTGACGAAGAAGAATACCTCAATCCAAATGTTAAAATCATAATTCTTTTAAATGTTAAAATCCAATGTACCGCCTCAACCGCAAATTTAAGACCTCAATCCAAAACCATCCAACGGCATATTCTACACATCCCATAAACTCACAAATCTCTGGAGTAAAACGATCCAAATCCATGGAAACCAGAAGAAACACAAACAAACAAAGCGACAGATCCAAAGACAAAGAAGTTGGAAGTTTTTTTTTGTCTTTGTAAAGCAAAACACACTTAAAGCACAGAAGGAGAAAAGCTTCTTTCTGGTTTATTTATATCAAACTCTAGTGACCGTTGGAGAAGAATCAGGTTGGCTCACGGAAGATGACTTCGACGCTTCCATCATAAGAGCAGCTTGTTCTAAACAACTCTTGTTATCGTCATTCGCATTCTCCACCTCCTCTTTCGTGTATAAATGTATCTTCCACACCACATTGCAGAAATCACTGTCCATTGCCAAAAAGTCAACTTCAAGTTAGCAGCTAAGAAGTTGTCATTGAGCTTTTAGAAGATATCCGAAGAACTTACTGCCATGGATCATCGCCAACGACCATCATATCATTCTCACTATCAGTGTATAAGATCCTCCATCCTTTTTCAGGATCCCTGAGAAGCCCTTCCATGTTAAACAGCCGTTCTAGCTCGGTAAGGAGATCATCATATCCGTTTAGTTGGGATAAATCAATAGCTCTCCCCACTTGACTTCCTTGCTTGTGAACCTTTTGATAATGATTCAACACAAGAATTGATTAGTATCTAGAAATGTGGCTCCAACAAGACAAAGAGATGATAAAGAAAAAGTTTTACCTTTGTACAGATCCTTTTGCTTGAGCTTTGAGGGTTAGATGCAGGTGTCTCCACAGGTAATGAGAATCCGAAAAGTTTACATCCTGATGAAGCATTCATATTAAAGTCACTGCCTTTCTGTTTTCCCATCATATCAATCTTGAATGGCAAATCAGCTGTAACATTATTAGGTAGGCCACCTTCATTTTGTGCATCAAACTTTCTAGTCTCTCCACCAAAGTGGATTGCACGAGAAGGGTGACCCGAGGATTTGTCTCCCGCATTGTATGGATTCTGATATGGAACATGAGTGCTCCTAATCCCATGTAAAGCTAGCGGATAGAAACTTGACTTGTTGGCTTGATGATAAGCAAAGGGATCAGTGTATCCAATATTAGATTTTCCTGAAGCAGCAGCTGGACTGAAACCAGCAAACTGCGGGAAAGATTTAAGTGAGCAAATTTCTTGACCTTGCAAGACCCTTGGAAACCTATCCAGGTCCATAGAACCTGAACAGGCTGGGTCTAGAGCCGCAGCATCTACAAACTCACCAAATGGGTCCTTCACTCTACTTGACAAAAGAACTGGATTTGCATGAGACTGCATCGCAAAATCCAGGATCCGGCGGTTCATAACATCAAATCCCTGTGAGGGTGATGCAGAACCTATATTTTCTTGACCTTGCAAGACCTTAGAGGGTCTAACTGACTCCTCAAAGTCCAAAAAACCACCCCTCTCTGCTGCAACAAAGAACAGTAATCAATAATCTACTGGAGAAAGTTGAGAACTGTTTGCAAAAAGTATATCCTCCAAAGAGAAGAAAGGTGTACTTAATTTACCGGTTATGGGGTTTCCAGGTGGAGTAGTATCCAGTAGACCTGCCCATGGCCTTTTAGGCCTTGGAGATGACTGAATGCTTAAGTGTGGGAGAGAAACCGAGGGATCAATCTCCCAAGGGGAAACTCTTTCTTGATGATCACTCACAAAAGACTCATCCCAACGCACCTGCCAAACAAATGTCAAAGGTGTAAACTACAAATCCTGGTAAATGAAAAATCTTCTACACGTTAATTAGACAGACACTCCAAATAGATTAAGGAGAACGCACCAACAAGCACCTCCATTTGGAGTTTGGCCACCTATACGGGTCCAAGTCACAGACTCCTGTCACTACACCAGCACATCTGCAAGAAAACCCGAATTTAAATTTAAATTCTCTTCAAAGAACGAAGCAAGAAAGTAAAGTAACAATACCTTCTCTCAGGAGAATCTTCCATTTCAAATCGCATTCTGAATCTTGTGCCTATGCAAATGGGACTCCTGAGGCTTGTGATATACTTCTCATAAGGAATCACAAACTCCGCGTGCGTCGCTCTGTTTATGAACCCATAAATCAACATTATAGCTTTTTCTTTCCTACTGAACCTAGTTAAGAATCATTACTAATGACAGTTTTTCATTTTATGTTACCGTGGACTGTAAAACACATGAAACATGGTTTTTGTAGATACAGCATTAGCCACAAGAGACAGAATGTTGGAACATGAATTCTTCTCAATGATTGAATCAGGAAGTCCATTTCTTGGCCGTGCTGTTCTTCTGATTCCTAATCTCAGCTCTCCATCTTCATCTCTATAAACGCAAATATTAGTAACATTTTCGGATCAAGAACTTCAAACATCCAAGAGTATGTTTACCTCAGAAAGAGAACCGCATCACCAGAGACAAGATTCTTTTGACTGACAAATAGACTCCAACCAGTTGTGAGCAGATGCCTCCTTGGTTGACCTATATCACAGAGTTACAGAGCTAAGCATTTTGGTTTCACTGACACAAAAGAAAAGAAACGAACAATAACAAACTCAACCCGAGCCACCTCTATAGATATGCCGAAACTTCCACTCTACTCCATGAAGATCCTTTGCAATGAGCTCTTGAGATGGCCTTTGTTGTTTGTAATCCTAACATCCGTGAAAAAGTCACAAATAAGGCTTCAAACAAGAAGGTCAAGCCTCTCATCCAGAAAAAAAAATGAAGTCTAGAGAACCATACAAGAGGAGCAAAACAATCTTCAGCAGCTCTTCTAGGTACAGAGAAACCTCCATGTGTGCTAGTGTCAGAAGCTGTTAAGGTTTTGCAGAACATATGAGGTGTTCGTTTCACTGATGAGCTTCCGTTCCTCTCTTCATCCCCTCCTAACTCCTTGACCTCTTTCCCCTCCGCATTTAGCATCGAAAACTATAAACCCCAACAAGTTTCTTCAACATATTAACATCACTAAAATTATAAATGCAGATTCAAGAAGTCCAAAGATTTGAGTACTTCAATTATTCTCTATGATCCTCTTTAAACGAATGATGAGTTTAAGTCACTAAGAGAACAAACAAGATTATCCACAATCTCTTTCACCATAGCATCTAAAATCTCAACTAGAATCTGTAGTTACACTAGTAGTGCATATGAATTTGCTTCTTCCAAACATCAATTAAATTGTCAAAGAACCAACAAGTTGAGTAAAAAGAGTACCTCTTGCAGTGGAAGCAGAGTGACTTGAGTGTAGACCTCATCAGTTTCTTTATTAGCCTTTTGTTTCCCACAAAAAAAAGGAATCAAATTTTCAAAACAATAACCACAATTAGAGAAAGAAAACAAAAAAAAACTTGTTCAAGAATAATAAAGAGGACACAAAAGGAATGTTATTGTTTTTGGTAATGATACAGACAGACTTACAAGCAAGTGGACATTAACCACTCTGCAGAAGATTTGAGGATTGAGATCAAATTTGGGGATTTGAAGAGGAGATGAATATGAAACCATAGCATCTTGCTCGAAATGACCTTGTGGGAAATACACAACAACATTGCCTTTCTTGGGAAGAGAAGTGAGAGGCCCAGCACAAGCATGCCAGAGCTCAGAGTAAATGGAAGATGCAGAAGCTGTAGAAGATGATGATGATGAACCGGAAGAGCATGAAGAAGAAGAAGATGGTGAAATTCCAAGGGTACCCTTGTCAATCACTGCTCCTCTAACACCTCCATCATCATTCTCTTCCTCTTCCACCTCCGCAATTTCAATATTCAAGTCAAATTCCATTGAAAAGCTTGTTTGAGCAGCAAAGAGACAACAACAACAACAAAAAACACAAAGTTTATATTTTTAATCAAATTACAACAAAACAAGTAAAACCCATCAAAGGAAAGTTCTCAAAATTCGTGATTTGAAGTGATAGAATCTCTCTTCTTCTTTTTTTTTCACAGAGAAGAAGCAAAGTTAAAATTTGCTATTAATGGGGAAGATGAGAAATAAGAGTGGAATCAGGAATTAGAGAGAGAGAGATAAAGAGAAGGAGGAGGAATCAAATAAGAACAAGAGTTTCAAAGTATGATTCTTCTTCTTCCTCCATTAGCAGGTACTGAGAAGAGGGAGCAGAAAGAACAGACATAGATAAATTGCAGATGTAAGAAAGAAAGAATTATATATATTAAAGAGTAAAATAGCAAAAAAGCCAATTTGGTGGAGAGAGAGAGAGAAAAGCGGGGGAGACAAAGCCAAGACAGAACAGAACCCACACTTACACTCTCTTTCGCCTTCTACTTCTTCTTCTTTTCTTCTTTTTTTTTTTCCCAATAAAAGTCATAATATTTACATAAACATTTAAATAAAAAAACTATACTTTTATCATATACACACGTTTGCATAGTTTCTTTTTTACACTTTTGCTATGTTAAAATTTTACTTAGGTCCGGGTAAATAAGTTTGAGACCAACTTAACGCCTAATTCAACTAATTTTATTAGGTGCGTGCTT
The DNA here is from genome assembly GCA_028015245.1 of Cardamine occulta. Taxonomy (NCBI): domain Eukaryota; kingdom Viridiplantae; phylum Streptophyta; class Magnoliopsida; order Brassicales; family Brassicaceae; genus Cardamine; species Cardamine occulta. The sequence continues at coordinate 18,413,081 of CM051390.1, forward strand.
CTTTTGTAGGTTGTGTGTGAGTTGCAGCTTTCTTTAAAATAATGGATCAGAAGATGGATTATCTGAAGTTTATTTGGGTTTATGATGTAATAAATTAATTAGTCGTCTAGAATTTTTTTTTTTCATTTTTTTTCATTTTTTCTTCTTCAAGTTTTATTGATGAATGTATTAATCAGTTACCCGATATATTAGTTGATTTAAGTGTAATGTTTAAACTGGTTATCATTTTCCAAAAATTCCATAAAACTTCAAAGAATATGCATTGATTTGATCACTATGATATTACGAAATAACGTAAACTTTTATTTCATTCACACCGTCAATTTTCTTAACTTATGAGGAATAAAAACCGCAAATTGATTTATTTATTTTTATTTGCACACTCTTACAAAGGGAAACAGTATCTCTTTGGAATCTTTCTTTTTTGAAGTTATGTAGTATTATTTATTCGAATTTTTTTTGATCAGCTTTTCTTGTTTCTCTCTTTTCATTGCGTTGTTAAGAGCCAACCAAACGGCTAAAGACAGAAGAGTAGGCTCCTTTCGATTTTGTAACAAAAGCACTTTTTTCTCTCTTTTTCTGAAACAAATAATATGAAAATCGGCATTAGTTTGGTATTGATAAACTAAAGTTTTGCATTTAAAAACCATATCAATTAATAAAAAAACAAATTTCCTTTATAGTAGTAATCACACCGACTGATCATTCAGAAAGATCTATTTGTATACTGTACTACTATTTATTGGGAGAAAAAAATAGAATTGAATATCATCTGAAATAAAGGTTAAAAAAAATGGAATATGTAATTGTGTAGGATTAATCTTTGGGTCAAATTTAAGGATTATCTAAATGAGAATTTATCCTGATTAGTTATATTGAAAAATATCAAAATTCCTATAAGCCATTTTGGATGAACTTTTGCTTATTCTTGTGTGAGGATTTCATATAGAGTAAATCAAGCAACTAGTTAAACTTAAGTAAATGACCATGCAATTTTCAAATGGATTTACTAAAAATACGTAAAATTCTATTTGACGGTGACATATGATTGCAGGCAGAATTTAAAACATAACATGTTTATTTGCTCATATGGTTTAGTATTTAACTATTTATTAATATAACATGATTAAAATATCATATTACTTGTTAATGATTTGGTCACAACATAAAAAAAAAAATTGACTATTCTTTTCACATATTTGCAGCTTACTAATATACTCACAAACGATTTTTTTTATAACATTTATAGTGAATATACCATTTCAATGGAGAGGAAAACAAAAAAACAAAAAGGATGATGGGATGGAAGAAGGAGAAAAAGAATGAGTCTCTTCTGAGTTCTGAGTGACTGAGTCCCAACAACTAACAAAGAACCCCTTGATATTTGCTGCCCATTGGGCCCCATTTTTTTATTTTTTTTGTAATTCCTTTTACATTTTCTTGGCAACTCCTTCTATAATTAGCTTAATATCCTCTCTTTTTTTCTTTAGTACTTAAGTAATATTCAATTCTGTTTAGAATTATTATATGTTATTTATTCTAAGATTGCACCACAACTCGAAACGTGTAAAATCTCTTAATCTTAATGATACGATTACCATATTCTTTTGTCTGGTGATCATGACTTTCTAGTCAAAGGTTAATCTTTTTTTATTATAAGAATAAGAAAGAATGGATCGTATCTTTTTCATGTTTCTTTCCCTAAACTAATTTTCTAAAATATATATCTATTTCATTTCTCTTTCCTCCAAATTAATTAAATGCATTTGTTTCTTGTCACTAAAAAAATTATGACTAAGATTGTTTTCCATGAATAGACGACAATTATATTGAAATTATAGTTTTAGTAAACAAATCTTCGGATTTAGTCAATGCATAGCCTTGCTTCTATATATATTCAAGTTTATGGTTAAGAATTCAGTGTAGTTAAAGAAAATTTCTTACAATTTTATAAATTAAAAAAAAAATCAGAAATTTGTGACTAAATGGAAATATTTTAATGATACGTCTTGCGATTTTGTAAATTATCAATCTAAGACATTTCATATTTTTATAAAATGCATACAGTATTATATAATAAAATGACATAACAATAATGCACATTCGAAAGAAACAAATACTTTTTTTCTGTGCCACAAATAGAGATTGTTTTATTGAAAAAATGAAAAACAAAACTTTATGTTTTGGCAGAGAAAAATAAAATAAAAAAAGGAAAAAAAGAGGAGGTGGATAATTAGGAGACGTCGTGTCAAAAAAAATTGTCGCGAGAAAACGACAAAGCAACGCCAATGACTTTATTAAAGTCACAAGTGTCTGTAATCTGTATCATACGATTAAAGACACTCCTCTGAGCCTCTCTATCTCTTCTCTCATTTTATTTTTCTTTGTAATAAATACTATTATTATTTTCTCCGTTTCAAATTAATTGTCGTTTGTTTCACATATATTAAGAAAACATTTAATTTTTTAATTTTACCCCTAATTAATGTTTATTTGATATTATTTTATTGATCAAGACATTAAAACAAGAAGGACAAAGTTAGAAATCTTATCAAACATATACATTGAAAACATAAAACGACAACTAATATGAAACGAGTTTTAAAGTATAGAACTACAACTAATATGAAACGGAGGGAATATTACTTTTCATTGTTACATAACTAAGTTAATTGCAGTTCCGCAATAATCACAACAAGTAAAATATATTTGAGGTGGAAAGCATCAAAACTTAAATTCGAGTTTTACTAAGAATATTTCTAACCCTACTCCAAACTCCATTTTACAAAAGATATCGTTTTAGGCTTTTTAAAAATAGTTTGTATAGGTTAATACAACACTTATGTGACATATGTTCGTATACGGGTCTTCACTTTTAGAGAGTTCGTGTTGGACTTGGCTATGTTGACTGATCGTGTGCCAAAAATATAATTTACGAGGGTAAAACAAGTTCATATATCAACTTGTGATAAGAAAAGTGGGTCCATCAAAAAAGAATTGTAGAGACTAATAAAGTTAGGTCCTATTTTTTTTGATAAAGGTAAATTAGTTGAAGGTTAATAAATCTTAAGTCGTACTTGGCAAACCAAACTCTTTTTTTTTTTTTTTTTTTGTGTGCAAAGGCATACCAAACTCTATATATCTTAATTCTTCGTTATAAATCATATATATGAAAGCTAAAAGGGTTCTCCCTCTTATAGACACATCGGACTCTCACAACTTGACATCTGTCTTTCTTTTTTAAAAAAATCTTTCATTAAACGTTTATCCTCGACTTCCCCTGCAAAAAAACGTTTGACTCTTCATGTTTCATCTTCTTACCTTCATTGTTCATCTTCTTATTTAACATATTCAATATCATTTCTCTATAATTAAAATCTCACTCCTGTAAATCCTGTTCTATTTGTGACTAATAAAATCTGTAAATCTTATTGTGGCCTCTGCAAATCTGATCCCACTATTCCAGTGAAAATTAGATTCGGTTTTTGTTAGAGAGTCTCGAGGATCTGAATTGGAGCCTGAAGAAACTCGGCTTGCTGTTGGTCCTTCTTAAGGGTGAAGTCATGGTTCGTTGTTTGCAACAGGTAAAGTAACGTTTCTTATAAATTAGGTTTATGTAGGAAATTCAAAATTGTGAAATTGATTTACTTTAGCCAATTGAGAATTAGGGTTTAGGGTGAACAATACTTTTTTTTTCTTGGCAGGAGGCTTTGCTTTGCATATGATACTAATCCATAATATCAAGCTTAGATGTTAAAAGTTTGATATTAAATTCTTTTCTTTAAACCAGAGTTGAGGTTTTAGCTAACTCAATTGATTTTTTTTTGTCTCTGTAGGATTATACTTCTTCAACTCTGTAATGAAATTATTTTGTATAAAATAAGAGATCAGAGGACGTTGGACTCTTGCTCGATGAATACAAAACCAAGCTCCAATCCTCGAAATGCTCAGTATGTTACCTTTAATTTGACAGACCCAACTCTGTAATTTGATTGTTGGATCCATCAATTGGTAACTTTCTAAGAAACCAAATTGTCTTTATTCACATGGACGTTAAAGCTCAAGTTGAGGATGAAGATGTGGCTATGATGAAGCTTATAGGGTCTGATTATTGGGTATTATTAATACTCTCTTTAGAATCAGCTTATTAGTCAATGAGACTGATCATTTTAGATGGGTCTGATTGTGAGATTTTAGGTTGTGGTGCTTGACGAGAGATTTCTTTGGAGTGATCGGTTGTGATGTTTTTATTCGGAGTTCATTAATTTTGGAGTGATCTCAAGAGTGTTTAGGGTTATGTAGTGTGAAAGAGAGGGATAGATGGTGACATATACAGTTCATAAGAGCATAGCACTCTGTTCTCTCTTCAGGAACATCGACGAACCCAAAGTGCAGTTGTAAGCTTTCTTTCCTTTTTTACAGTTTATATGAGTTGATTGTTGGGGTATACAGTTTTACTATGATTTAGTCATCATGGCATGATATACTCAAACATATGTTATTGTCATTCCCAGGAGTTCCAGAGAGATATAGTTAAAGCAGCTGAAGCATTTACTTCCATTGGTCTCACACACATTGAAGCAGGTACTTATGAATGAGTGTTTTGTGCTGCCTATTTCTGACGATGATACATTTGTTGGTTTTTTAAATAATCTTTTATTTGTCAAGAATTAAACTGGTCTATGCTAATTTTTTATCTGTTATTTCAGCTTACTGTCAATGTTGCCGCCCTCATCATTAATGATGTGGCTGCTATTTCAAGTGGTGACGTTCTAATTACTGCTGTGGAGGTTTGATATTTTGTTGCATATAGGTTTCCCCATATCTCTCTCTCCATAAATAGTTTTGCTCATACATTTGGTGTTCCTTTAACGTACAGCTTCTCTGAGTTAATCTGATAATGGACACTCTTGGAGCATTGGCTTTGGCTAATGAACCACCCACTAATCACCTCATGGGAAGGCCTCCCGTTGGCAGAAAGTACTGTATTCACATCTTTTGTTTTCTCACAATTAAACTTGATAAGAAATTTAGTTTTGAAAAGACAAACTTTTTGTTGTATATCTCTCTGCTTTGACTTCTTTTTGCAGAGAACCTCTTATTACCAACATCATGTGGAGAAACTTATCAATTCAGGTAAAAAAATCAGTGAATAAACTTTTTGATTATTTGAAATCAACACTCATGTTTAATAAAAAGTTAAAATTAAAATCTTTCAGGGATCAAGATTTAACTGTTAACTTGATATCTCCTTGGGTCAAGATTTGAAATCCCATTTGAGTATTGAAGCAGATGAAAGCCATAAAAGTGACTCACAAGAGGTATTTATGTTCTATATTTTATTTTTCGTATTCCCATCTGGAAGTTAGAAATTTTTTTTGTGTCTGTTCTAAATAGCCGATTTATTTTCTGTGATGTTTAAATTTAATCTGTTTTAGGGCATGAAGAAAGAATATGGGAAAATGGTAAAAGACGCTTACGAAAAGCCCAGAGGTTAATATTTCTGTTGTTGTCTCCTCGCTAATTTTTAGTGCAGACTCATGCCATGACCGTTAAACGATTTGCTTGGTTTTAATTCTGATTTTTTGAGGCATATAGCTGACAATGCAATATTTCAATATAGGTAGGAAGCATTGATGTTTTACATTGTTACTATGCACATAGGGAAGACAATGAGAATTTCCGGAGGCGTTGCTACTGGATGCTTGAACATTGAGTTTATGCTTTTCTGTTTTTCAAGTGGAGTGTTCTGTTTAATATACTGTTAATGTCTTCTTATTTTTCAGCATTTTTGTACTTTCTTCATTGCATTTTTATTCTTTAATAATCGAACCATGTAATGTGTGTCTTATAGTCTTTTAGAGAAGCCGATATTGAACTAGGGGAGCAAGGAGGAGATCAAAGATTAGAAGATTTCTTCAAAAAAGTAAATCTATAGAAAGAGAGTTTCCTCTTTATCTTTTTAGGTTCAAGACAAATTGGAAAACAATATGGAAAGCTAGAGTTTCTTCTTAAGAAACTTCAGGTACAAACCACTGACTTTCTTACCTTACACTATTTATTATCTACATGAAATGATGTGCTATTTATAGAATGAATGTGTAAATTGCATTAAATTAAGATGGAGATCCTCCATTGCAGTTTGGTTATGACAACTGTTGGCTTTCCTTTAGAATATTTATGATTTTTTGGCTTCTTATTCGTTGTGTTATTTTCATGCCAAATCATATGTTTTAGTTGTGACTGTTCAATTTACTTACGAGATTGCTGTTGTAAACCTTATAGGTTGCCCATGAGGAGTCGAATGCCGTGACCAAAGCCCCTGGAGTCTCATAGAGAGGTAATGAACGGCCCCAGTCTCATATAGAGGTAATGAACTAGCATTGCTGATTACCAGATGGCTCTCTGTGTTTAAGGAGATCGATAGAGCTACGGAAAGTTCAGAGGAACAACTTGCTTCCGATAAAAGAAGAAGAAACGTGAATGGGTATTATTTTTGCTCCTTTTTATTTTGTATTGTATCAAAGGAAAGGAAGAAGTTTGTTAAGAAGTCGATAATTCTTCTTGATCATAAATATCAAGTATACTACTTAATAGAGATAATTGTGATTCTTAGTCTGCTGGGTTAAGAATCTTTTATCTTTTTGAACTGGTTTTGTAAAATAAAAAGAGGAACAAGTTTATGAAGTTATCATCATATCATCATGCATTTTAGAATATTACCTAAATAGATAATATTGTCATCCTTAGTAATATAGAGTAACTCTTTGATTAACTGTGGCTTTCTTAGGGGTATTGCAGTGTCAGAAGAACAAGAAAAAGAAAGAGCAATGGGTATTGCAGTGTCGGAATCTAGAGCTGAAAACCAATGGGTAGTGGAGATGGCCATGAAAAGCAAGAGAGAAGAATACATCGTTTTCGAATATTGAATTCATCATCACATTAAAAACATATTTGGTACAGTTTTGTTTTGAATCAATAGTTTTATAAATAAAATGTAATATGTATTACATGTTATGTAAAAATTATGGTTATTTATATGAAATTTCATGGCTTCTGTTTTCTTAAAAAAAATCTTATTATATAAAGCTTGGTTGCTCATGAGAACCTGACACATGTATAAATTATAATTAATGAGATCATGAAAAGTATCATTCGATCAATGGAATTTTGATATATGTAAAAAATATTATATTAATTTTGTTTTTCCTAATATAAAAGAAAAATCAGCGAAAAATAAAGATAACTTTTAACTTTCTATTTTTATAATATAGGTTAAATTTTATTTTCTCAATAAAATTTAAACTTTCCTTTTCAAATTTAGATTTTTAGATTATTATTTAAGCTCTAATAATATATTTATAAATTGTTTCTAATTATTTGAACTAAAAAATAATTATCAGGATCACATAATAAAATAGATACTTAGATTAAAATCATCGGAAATTTTTTAATAATAAAATATATATTTTGACTTTAAACTTTAAAATTTGATAAAATTAAAATTTTTCTTCTCATATTTAGAATTTTAGTTTTTTAAAATTATTTAAGCTTCAATAAAAAAATCTAACACACTTCTAATTATTTGATCATGATACATGTTAGTTGATCGATAAGAATTTGACACATATAAAAAATTATTTTATTTTTGATTTCTTTAATTGAAAAGAAAAACCATCGAAAAAATTAAATAAGAAAATGTAAATACTTTTTAATTTATATTTTTCTAAAATATGTTAAATCTAATTACTTCAATAAAATTTAAACTTTTCTTTTTAAATTTTAGATTTTTAGATTATTTAAACCTCAATAACTTTTTTTAACACGCTTCTAAATATTTGAACGAACAAAATTGATTTTAATAATCCAACATAATTTACTATTCTAATTGGTTAAATGTTTAATAAAATTTAAAGTAAAAATTTGTCTAATTTGTCAACAGAAGTTACATATAATTGGCACAAAATAACAAAGTGGTTTGCAAATTCATAATATTCTAGGTTTACGAAACGAAGAAACAAATTTTCTATTGGACATGAAAATTAAAGATAATGTTTTCCATAGAGAAGAAAAAGTGTGTAAATGATCTCTCACTAAGGAAAAAAATTAGAATTGTTATCTCCTAAAGGAAAACAAATATAAAAAGAGGCAAAAATCTAATCAGATAGAGTTCCTTATTTGGAGCCAAGTCTCACAGACTCATCTGGAGCCAAAGGAGGGAAAAAGGCGGTGTGACTTCCGCTAGAGATTAAATATGATGGTGGATGAGAATACGATGACTGAAAATAAAGGAAGCCATACAAACCAAACATCTTCAGGTATAAAGCTCGATATAAAGCTCGAGATGGTGAGGAAAAAGTTGAGCTAGAGTATGTTGTTAGAAAATGTCAAGAGCCAAGGAATGGTGAAGATTTTTGGCGAGTGAAGATGATGAGAAGGAAATGATATTATGTTGACATATTTTAGGTCTGAACAAGAGGATATCAGAGAGACAACAAAGATCTTGCGAGAGGAACGTCTCGCCTATATATGAGCGAGAGTATAACCGTCGGTCACAAGATCCATTTTTCCAGGTCTCACACTAGAGCTGAACGTTTCAGGTTTGGTTCAGGTCTATCAGGTTTTGAAACTTATGATCAATTCGGGTATTTATAATTTTTGGTTCGTTTCGGTCCAGTTGGGTTTGAGTGAGTTTTATGTACACGAAATATCGGAAAATAATAATTTAAAATTAGTTAAATTTGAATAAAGTTTGACTGAATTTTCACAAATATAATTTAAAATTTTTAAATATTTTTGTTACTTTGCGTATTTTGGTTATTTTGGCTTAAAAATAACTGATATTTTTGGGTTTATAATTTTAGAGTAATTTGGTTATAAAGTTTATATATTATTAATATTTTGGGGTATATAGTTATATTTAGAGTATTTTGGGTATCTATTTAGTTATCGGTTCATCTCTTCGGATATAGGAGTGTAGGACCAATTCAAGTTTTGTCGGTTTGGATTTAGGTTTGGTACCCCTTTTCGGGTCAGATTACGTTTGGTTCTTCAGTTTTTGGTATTTTTCAAGACCTATCTCATACGGTGATCGAAAAAATAAACAACAATATAGATCAAAAAACAAATTCTGTTTTGTTTTGGAGTTGAGTTGAATGTGATATTTATTCAACAAAACAAGAAATTAAACTAAAACAGAGCAAAACAGAACTTTGAAACATTACTCACGTGCAGGTTGTTCTCGTGATGTCAACTTATTACGATCTTATATAATCGTCATGCATTTCGAATTATGGCATTGGAATTTTGATCATCTCGTCTCTTTAATTCCAAAATCACCATGTCTTATAGCCTTTTAACACTTTTGATATACGTTGTTCTTAGATCGCCTTCTTGTAGTTTGACCCCATATCTATTATCTATATGAGATATCCGAAAGAAAATATACATAAATACATGTACAAAGCATATTCAAAATGTAGATGTTACACTGATTTGTGATGTTTCTTTCAGTTAATCGCTAGTTAAAAGACTGAAAAGTGTGCTTAACCTATGGTCTCTCATAAATCATAACTACAGATTTAGTCACACGGAATAAACATAGAGTTGCGTAAATTAATTGTCAAAATGTCCAATCTCTCATGGGCCTTCTATTCTTACTGGGCCATATGTTGGACTTTGGGAGAAATTTCCATATGTTGTTCATTTTTTTAAAAAAAATATTTACAGAAAAGACTTTATTTTAAAAGTTACTGTCAACTGTCAAGATTTTTGTCGTATTAAATGTTTTGACTGTTTCAACATTTGGTTTATATTCTAAAGATATGATACATATATATGGTAACTATAGTATATAGTATGCAAGTTTGTTAGTAGTAGAGAGACATGTTTTATCTGTTTGTACAATTTGTGATTCCATCATGAAAAAAATGGATAATCAGATTCAAATATCGTCGTCACACCAACTTAAAAGATGTAAGTTGGAATCTTCACAAAGAAGAATGTTTTCCCGGAGATTAGTTCTGGAGTTTGGAATTTGGGAATTTGCATGTGCCTCAGATCATGAACTGAGTTCACTAGTTGGTTCATTTATATCAAAACAAACATTGACTAATGTCAAATCGGTGAAACATGTTTTATTCAACGTTTAGCGATTTACATGGATCTCATCGAAAACAAAACCAAAAATACAAGTAAAAAGACTAAAAAGCCCAACGATCCAACTTACGAAGGAGGAGATCAAGATCAAGATCAAGATCAGGATTCGGATCTAAGCTTGGGATCCGGATTTGTGGAGGTAGAGTTTTCCAAAGACGTGAAGAGCGGTGACGAAGCCGATGAAACAGAGGCTCATGATGAGAACAACGGTAGGTGAGATCTTCAATCCAGGAGCTTCATCTGTGTAGAATCTCAGCATGTTGCTTGGTCCTGATCCACCTGCGGATCCGCCGCCTGACGATACGCTTCCACCGCCACCGAGTCTACGGCGACGCATGCCAGCTGTAGCTGCGGCGGATCCACGAGGAGCGGCCAGACCGGGTCGAGCGGTTGAGGAAGCGGTGGAGGTTGATTGTTGAGACTGGGAAGATCCTCTCGCCATTGTTGTACGGTTAAGGGAAAATACAAAACGAAAAAGGAAAGAGATGAGATGATATGAAAATGGTGAAGAAAGGGTAAAATGGTAAATAAATTCAAATCTGGGGGTATTTAGGAGGATAATAATAAATAATGTTGATGATTAGGAAGAGACGTGGAGCTTTAGTAGAAACTTAAGATACTCCAACGACCCTTTTTTATCGTTAGTTATGGTAAAAAGTAAAAACCGTAAGAAAAAAAATGATTCTACTATGGGCTTCATGTTTGGGCGTAGTTTGATTTAGTTAATTCCTTTCTAGATTAAGTTTTTGTAGAAACAGTTATTTTAATTTCTTCAAAACCTTTATCAAAAGAGAAGACTCACATGAAATAAAGTTGTAGAAGCGTTGACTCAACTCGACACCGCAGATAAGGGACTTGATCAAGGTAAATCAGGTGGAGCTATAGAAATAAATCGTTGATTCCAAGATTATTAGGTTCTTTAAGATGCCAACATTAGAAAAAGTTAAAATACAACGGATTTTATATACATTATAAATTATATTTTTGTGGGCAAGCTAAATGTAAAAACTAAAAACCCAAATAACATAACTCTTGAGTCTTGACCATCGAAGTACGTCGTAAGCCACTCGAATCTGCATTTTAAAGCTAATGTTTTGTTTTGTTTAATAATTATTAAAAACATAGATAAAACATAAGTAAAACATAAATAAAACATAAGCAAAGTAAAAGTAAAATATAAGCAAAACATAAACAAAAATTAAGACAAAAAATTTTAGATAGTTCATGGAAAATCATAAGAAGCTCTTATCTCTCTATATGCTAGTGCTAATGTCATGTAATCAAAACCAAAACCCTAACTTCTTTTAGGTTCTTTCACATAGTGAGATTATTTTTAAAAATCGACAAAATTCATAAAAGAGCTTGTCATCATAATTTGGTTAAATCATATTGTTATCGTATCCTTCTTTGGATTTGTTATGTGAATTGTAGGATACAGATGATGAGAACTGGTAGTTAGGTATTGGCCAATCATTTGTGGGTTATTGGCTGGCGAAGCTGTTTACACATCTTGAATATGGCCCAACAAAGTTGGTGCAGTGGGGGCGGCGAGGTTGTGAACAAACACAACTATGGCCAGCATACAATCACACAAATGAGTTCGGGGCATTTCGCGGAAGAAGGCTTTGGAAATGCTAGTTTCTTCCATAATCTCAAAATAATCGACTGCATCTATCATGTGCAACATGTCTTTAAAATTGTCGTGCGATGGAATAATATGAAAGTTCAGTAAAGTTATTTTGAAAGTTGAGAAAAACATGTTTCTTACAACACCACGATATCACTATATTCCATTTATAGGAAAAAAGCTCATGTCCTAAACCATAGGTCCAACGATTTACAAACTAAAGATCCTAAAAATAATAATTTCGTTTGATTGAAAAACATAAAATGTCGTCTCTTGATAATAATGTAAAAAATATAGTAACAATTTCAATAAAATTACATCAGCAATTATCGTTAATTAGTGATTTCTACTTCTTCTTCTTTTTTGGCTAAACCAGAGTATATATAGGTAATCAAGACTAATATGGATTGAAATCCAACGACAATAAGTCTCATGATGTGTAAACACTTTGGTTATTATAAGTCTCATGATGTGTAAACACTTTGGTTACTATAAGTCTCATGATGTATACTCAGTACATCATTTTTCATATGCCTCGTTATCTCTATTTGTAATTGTGTATACGTATATTTGACTATTAGAGGTTAATAATGTACTTGTGGCGTAATTATATAATGATGATTTGCTTGCCCCAGCAAACTTCAGTGTTTGCTGTAAAGACAATCTCCTTTTCTTCGTTTTCTATTTTCGTTTCTAAATATTTATTTTGTATCCTTTATCTGTTGATGTCATCTCAACATTATCCTGTTTGTTTATTTGTCTTTCCTTTCTCATTTCTATTGTACTTTTTTGAAATAGCACACTGAAGCGTTTCATTAAAAAGTGTTTATCAATATCCAAAAATAATTATAAGTGATAAATGGTATACTACTATTTTATGTTTTAAGGCTTGAAAAAAAAGTGAAAATGCTATTTTTCACCATTCAAATTATTTATCAAATTTTCACGTTCTTAAGAAGTGATTTCACTACATAGTATACTAGGGATGTGTACAGGGAGGGAAAAAAGAAAGTAACTAATGTCGTTAGTTTACTAAGACTAGGTTTTTACCATTTTATAATTTTCTTGTGTAAACTTATTTAGATTAAAAAATGTCGATGTTCAATTATTTTACTATACAGAATAATAATCCTCTTCTATTCGAATCAAAACAAAAACATTCCAAGAACAAAGAATTTAATTGAAAATAGGGAGGGAAAGAGCTAATGATTCTAAAATAAGAAAATAACTAAAATTTATTTGAAAAAAATGAACTATAACTTGTTTAACTAAACAGAAGTGGTGTGCTCTGTTAGTCTATGAAAAAGGATATAGTTAAATTGTTCTTTTTAAAGTGGATGTGATGTCACTTGCCTCACTGGTAAATGATTTGGCTGAACTTTGATTAGCATAATCAAATTTAATAAGAGCGAGGCAAGTTATTCTACAAGACCCGTCCTGAATTCGTATCCTTTTGGCTTTTTTTTTTTTAATACATAGAAGACAAAATATAGATGGCTAATATTGTGGCAAAAATTAAAAAAAAATAAGCAAGGGTCGAGGTATCCCTTTTATAAGAAAATGGTTAATGTAAACCATGTGTTTGCTGGAAAAAGATGATATGGTCTTAATATTTAGTCAACTTTTAGACAGCAAGAAAAGTCCAAAAGTTTAAACTTGTTCACATCTCATGCATATAGCAAGTTTTATGTACATTTTTGTGTGCCTACTAAAAAGACGTCTAACAATGTCTACATAATTTAAAAGATATGAAGAAATGGTAATCCTATATCAATTTTCTTAAAATGATTTGAAAATAATTAATATTATATCTTAAATTCAAAATTAAAAATTCTCAAATAAAATTATATAGAGGTATGTGTTAACCTAGAATAAGAATCCAGTTTGAGTTCATAACTGGCCGACTTGTAAGAGAACAGTTGTGTGTAAAGGGGGATAGATTCCTTTATATCCAGCTTTCTTTTTGGTGTTATCACAAGTGATCAAAACTTCACCCATCACAATCTATAAACATTTAAATAAAAAAATAAATAAAACTAGAATTTTCTTCCCGACGACCCAAAACTAAAAATAAAAATCTTTTCCGAAACTTCAAAAATTATACTACTTTTCAACCCATAAAAATATCTTGCTTTAGTTCTTATAAGTCACAAAGCTTTGTTGTAATTAGATATCACTTACTTGTTTTCTTCTTTCATTTCTCTCTTTCTTTGTCTACTTGCTCTAAGATTCTTGCTTGTTTTAGTACTAACTCTAATACAAACCAAAGAGTTTTTTTTTTTTTTTTGGGTCTTCTTTACACCTGAATCAAGAATGATGATTCCACATAATCATGACCGTCTCACATTGTCTAGCTTTGTCCATGACCAAGAACAAATCTTCCCAAATCCTAACCCTAATTCTGAGCCTGCCTCCACTAACACCTGCAAGAGAAAGAGAAACCTCCCAGGAAATCCAGGCATGTGTATATATATGTTTTTGATATATCCTCGATGGGAATTTTTTTTCTTTTTTTTTTTCTCTTGATGGGGTTTCATGAATATCAATATCTTGTTCCAGGTATCTTTTTTCTTTTCTTGTTTTCGTCTTGATAAATGTTTTATTTTTCCTTGGTCCTAAATTTGTTTGTAACAAAAAAAAAAAAAAAAAAACAGATCCAAATGCAGAAGTGATTGCTCTATCTCCACAATCCCTCATGGCTACAAATCGGTTCTTCTGTGAACTTTGCAACAAGGGTTTTCAGAGAGAACAGAATCTTCAGCTTCACAAAAGAGGCCACAACCTCCCATGGAAGCTGAAGCAGATAATGAACAAGGATGATCAGGTGAAGAAGAAAGTTTATATTTGCCCTGAGAAGAGTTGCGTCCATCATGATCCAGCTCGAGCCCTTGGAGATCTCACTGGAATCAAGAAGCATTTTAGCAGAAAACATGGAGAGAAGAAGTGGAAATGCGACAAGTGTTCCAAGAAGTATGCTGTGATATCCGATTGGAAAGCTCATAGCAAAATTTGTGGTAGCAGAGACTATAGATGTGATTGTGGCACCCTCTTCTCCAGGTCATTACTACTCTTTCTACGTCTCGGTTTCAAGTCTTACCATTTGTCTTTACACGTTAACTTATTGTCTGTTATTTTCGAAAAAGACATAACGTTCCAAATTTCCAATATTATTATCAAGACAGTTTTTAATTACAAACGTAAACCAAACGGAAGAAATTATTTTTTTACTCTTCAGATTTGCATTTATTTGCGGTATTTAATCGTAAACACAAACACAAATTTGTATGGACATCTAATCAGGTGCATGTATATGTTTAAGCATGAGATGACCTTTGATTATGTACTGTATTTGTTAATGTAAACGGTGTTTAATTTTTCTTTTCAATTCATACACCCATGTTTCTAAAATTTAACCCAAATTATGATACGACAGTATCAATAGCACAAATCACCAACTAAAAACCCTGGCCATAGGTTTTTGGGTGTACGTTATGTCTAGGTCTTTGGCTCGTAGCTTGTCGTTTAGATAGCACTACCACTTAATATTTTTTGGCTTTTTTTGTTTGTCTTTGTCCAATTTTTAGTATTATTGAGACACCAACATCGAGGAGAAAAAGAATGATGCATGAATAAAACATGATGTGGTCATATCTCAATAACTAAAAGTCTTATGTTTCCACCTTACTAAGCTTTGCATTTAATAAAGAGTTACATCTATACATCGTTTTATAGTCAGCTTGCTTTTAATAAAGTAACATATATAACATACAAGAAGACCCATTTTAATTTATATGTTACCACCATATCGCCTATATTGACATAGTTCCTTTGGTTAATTGTATCAGGAAGGACAGTTTGATCACACATAGAGCCTTCTGTGATGTCTTAGCTGAAGAAAATGCTAAACTATTCTCAGGTCCATCACTCTTAGCGGCCAATTCGACCATCTCCACAGTCACTAATACCAACAGTCCAATTCTTATTCAATCACAATTGGATCAATCCCTCACAAGTGCGGCCAATCTTAACATCAACAACAATATTCATACCACCTTCTTGGGACAAAACTTCACCAGCTCCGACCCAATCCCGCAACAAGCCAATGCTTTCACGTTGTCCTCCTCACCACCGTCACCTCGTAATGCATCTGATCATCTATGGAAATTACAAGGAGAGGAGTGTTCACACCAGTGGTTACTCAATGAATGTATGAACAACAACAACAAAAACGTTGATGAGATCAAGAAAGGAAATATCTACGGTGGCTCGAATCTAACCGGTGCAAATATAGAATCCTTGCTCTCGTATAACCAAGAAGCAAGAAATCTGGCTTCATTTTCAGCAACAACATTGCTTCAAAAGGTGGCTCAAATGGGATCATCATCGAGCTCCGAAACTAGCACAATGTTTGGGCTAATGACTTCCTCCATATTCAATAATACGATGCCAAACTCTAATTGTTTAAAGGCTAAGAATAGGGAAGAAGAGTTGAACAGAGACTTTCTTGGTGTGGGAAGTCATGATCATGACCAACAACGTCTTCGTCATCATCATCACTTCCCATCAAGCGTACCATTTACGGTGAACCATGATATTCCCAAGTTGGCTGAAACCATTGTAGGCGGGGAAGCAGAAGTAACCGGAGACATGGCCTCAGATTCTGAAATTACTCGTTTTTGTTGATGTACCAGGTAAATATATATATATATATAGCTATATTTAAGGATTTTCCAGGCTTTCTTTAGGAAAAAAAAAATACCAAAAAGTCTTTAGAATAGTTTACTCTCATGAAGTCTTAGAAAAGTGTACGAAATATTATGTCATTGACAACACTTCAGAAACAGAGTATATAACACACTAGTGAGGAACAAATTCAATGAGCCAATAAGTCATCATCAAAACCAAACCAACCATTTTAAAGAAAGGATCAAATTAATATTATCATTTGATGTATTTATTTTGATTAAGAGTTTTGTTTATTTTTCATTGTATTAGTACATGGTATGATCAAATTTAGAAATTGGTTTATATTCACTAACAAATAGAAAAAAAGTTCAATCCTAAACATGCATGAATCCATTATAAATGCAAGGGAAGTATTGGAAAACGGCTTAACACACTACACTAACAGTTTTAGTGGTCAACATTAATTTGCAAGGTTAATCATATGGTCTCAAATTAATAATTTGAAATAATTGATTGACCTTATTTTTCGACACCAAATGTTTTTCCGGCCATAAGTTTATTTGGTTTATGTTTGTGCTTAAGTTTAGTTAATGCCTTAAAAAGTTATTTAGCCCAAAAAGAAACTATAAATACTACACTTTTTACGTCTAAAAAAATTCAGATTACATCAAAACAATAATTTTAACCCAAAAGATGAAACATTTCATAGTTTTTGTGTTAGTTATTGCTATGTGTGTTGGTTTGAATGAAGGTATAGTGTGTAGTAGTGATAGTCGAGATCCACGATGTGGAGGCTCAGGTTGCATCCATAACAATTTAGAATTTCGAAACCAACTCACTCCTGGCAGTTTACTCAAAGTCAATTGCACATCTAACCGAAATGAAGCAAGGGGTCTCCACGAAGTGAAATTCAATCAAGCTTATGATTTTAACGATATATTTTTGTTGCCTTTCATGTATATGATCATATTTAAGCAACCGTATTTGTAATGAAAGAAATGTGAAAAGATGAAAAATGAAATCAAAGGAAAAAGATCATTTAATTGATTAATCAACACAAAATCGATTTAAATCAAGCGCGGAATAGTACAAAATCATCACATGGAAGAAAAATCATAAGAAATAATAGCAACTTTATCATCACAAATTGTTTCGGCAAAAAAAAAAAAAAAAAAAAAAAAAAACTTTATCATCACAAACAAAACCATGCGAGCAATGCGCTCATGACGCAAAACGATGCCGCATCACGCACATAACCAATATTACGCGAAGCAAAAGAAGCGTCCGCCGGAGAATCATCACCAGAACTATCACTGTCTTCCTTCTTCTTCTTTGATTTCGAGACCGATGGAGCCGGAGCCGGAGCAGGAGGACGAGGGTCGAATACTTGTTGAGGAAGCAAAACTTTATCGACTTGGTAGACAGCGAGCTGTCCATCACTGTAGACATTGCCGGAGACGGTGGTGTTTGTTACACCGGTCGTAATATTTACCGTACTGCCACTGGTTGTAACATTGAGAGGGAAATGTCCTTCGGCTGAGTCACCGGCCTGAGTACGGAGAGGGTTACTTATCGTTTGGAAGTTTGAGGAAGAAACGTAAGTTGGTATGACGTGAAACTGAATTAGCTCTACTTGTTGCTCATCGGTTAAGGAATTTAGGGTTCCAGCTTTGAGAGCGGAGAAGGAGGAATCGCTTGGTGCGAAGATAGTGATTCCGTTTTCGGAGTTGTTGAGTTGGCCGTAGAGTTGGTTAGCAACTCCGGTGGATTTAAGGAGTCGGATAAAGACAGTGAACTGACCAGCTTTCTCTAGGATTTTAGTGACGTTTGTGGGTCCTGGTGGGGCCGGAGCGACGGCTGGAGAGGGCTGAGATAGGGTTCCGGGAGTGGTGGTGAGGAGGAGGAGGACGGTGGAGAGGAGGAGGATGAGAAAATGTTCCATGGTGGATTTTTGTTTTTGAGAGTGTTTGATAATACTTTGTGTTTGTGTGAGATACGAGTTTATATGAAGAGCAAGGGTTATTTTTGAAATGGGGGAAATTCATTGGTTAAGAGGTCAACATTGTTACAACTAAGTTGATATTTAATTATCAATGATTATTTTTTGTAAAATTTCCATCACACCTTATCAGATAAATTGTTTTACCTCCAGGCAAAATTATTGGATTTGTAGACTTGTTGGAATTGATTTTTAAAAAAGGATAGTTGTATTTTGGTTTAGTGTAATGATTTCTTAGGATCGAATGGTCGAAACATTTACTTAAATTACTATATGTTTGTAATAGGGCAGTTAATTTCTATCTCCTGTAAAATGCTAACATTAGCTGTAGGTTTCAGAGACTATATAGTCCGATGTTGGTTTGATTTTCCGGTTAAATATGTAAAACACATAATAATGGGATTTTCAATTTAAGAAACTATTCAAGTTCCAATTGATAACCGTTAACCAAATAGAGCTAAATAATTCAAGTGTATATATAACATCTATTATCGTGATAACATGCTTTGGAATAAAATTTTAGCAGTTGTTGGTATGACGGTGACAATATGTATATTTACACACAGTGTATGTTTATGTGTGTGCAAAAACTAAAAGCAAATCATTACTTTGTTAGTAATTATCAAATCCTGTGTGTGGAAAAGGTGGGAGGAATAATGGAGAGTATGGTGTGTGATAATGGTAGGAGCAACTTGCAACTTTGCTTAAAAATCAAGAAAAAGCAATCAAAAATTGATATGTGGTGGACTCCCTTTAATTTCATGCATATTAATTTCATACTCCATATGGCAACTTCAAACTTTTGGCTAAAATATGTAGTAAAATAGTTTTTGTTACGACGTTAAAAAAAAAAGTAGTTTTTGTTATTGTTGTGTTTTCATCCGGTTATTAAAGTTTTTGTTGTGTTCATATCTGGTAGAAAACATGTCGTTGATAATTATTATTTTTTGAAATTTTTGTTAGGCGTATATTATCTATATAATATGAAGGTGGCGGTGGGTGTGAATTGGTGTTGTAAGAGTAAGTGGGGCATAATGAACACAATAATAATGTCATCCTACGATGATGTTTATTCTTTTATCTTATTTGATTTTGATTGTAATCCTCACATCTACTTACTATAGTTCTAGTCTTCTAGACTGCTGTAATTGCCGTATCTCTCCATAGAAACATATCTTAATTAATTAGTTGCAATTTCTAGTAAGAATAATGGCTCTCTTTTTGATAAATAAAAATAATGTCCCATTGGATTTACTAATTAGAGATTTGAAAAAGAATATAACTCATACTAAAAGGTAGCAAAAAAAACTTATAAGAAATAAACCCTCAGGCCACAGCCGTTTTTGTGTGTCATTGCATTCGTTGGATAAGTTCATCCTTATTTATTATAAATAAATAAATAAAAGTATGAAAATAATAATGTACAAAGTGGTAAGATAAAAAAAAAATTAAGTGAATTTTACTTTTTACTAACCAAAAAAAAAAAACTACAGTGAACATATACGACTAATTTATTATTATTATTTTTTTTGAAATTTAGAATTTAAAATGTCTAAACCGGAGACATTACATATTTGATTAAACCAAGAAGAAAGTCATCAATCACTAATCAGCCATTTTATCCCTTCCCCTAAAAATCAGCCGTATCATATGCTCATTCCATTTGCATTTCCTCAAAAAAAGAAAAACATGTGTCCATTTTTTGGTTTATATTTCACTCAAAACAAAACCAAAAACCACCCCAATGCTCTTGAATTCTCTCCTCCGATAACCACAAAATCAAGCCTGGTTTACCGATATGTATACCCGAGAAGAAGCAGGCGAATTCACTCAAATCTTCCTCGCTTTGATGAGTCTAATGAGGAAATTCATATTCAAAATTCTAAGCGCCGGTCCAATCCCTAATCACATCTCATTCATCATGGATGGAAACCGTAGATTCGCCAAGAAACACAAGCTTAAAGGCATAGACGCAGGTCACAGAGACGGTTTCGTATCCGTCACAAATGTTCTTCAGTACTGCAAAGAGATTGGTGTACCGTACGTTACACTCTACGCCTTTGGTGTCGATAATTTCAAGAGAGGACCTGAAGAAGTCAAGTGTGTCATGGATCTTATGCTGGAGAAAGTCGAGTTCACCATCGAACAAGGTCTCAACGGGAATCTAAAGGGAGTTAAAGTGGTCTTTGCTGGTGATCTGAATACGTTAAACGACAGTCTTAGAGCCGCGGCGCTGAGACTGATGAAAATTACGGAGGAGAATAAGGATCTGATGGTTGTGGTTTGCGTTGCTTACAGCACAATTAACGAGATTGTTCACGCTATTCGAGATTCTTGCATTAGAAAGTGTGGTGCTGGAGATGGTTCTGTAGTTTTGGAGGTGAGTGATGTTGAAGAGTGTATGCATACATCGGTTGTGCCGGATCCAGATCTTGTGATAAGAACCGGAGGAGGAGATCGGCTGAGTAACTTCATGACGTGGCAGACTTCAAAGTCACTTCTTCACTCCACGGCAATTCTTTGGCCGGAGTTAGGGCTCTGGCATTTGGTTTGGGCTATTATTAAATTCCAGAGAATGCAAGATTACTTGCAGAAGAAGAAAAAGCTCGACTAAATAGTTTATTAGTTAAACCCTATATATAGTGAACTCTTAACCCTTATGTTTGATTTACATTTTCTTGCGGTGTAAGAACGATGAATGGAAACTGAAAAACACACAAGAAAATCCTTTTCATTCTGTCAAAATAACAAGCACACAAAGACATAAAAGATCAACACTACAATTAGAGGCTTAATTCAAACACAATTTGATAAACAAAAACAAACAAATCTTTCAAGACTTAGTACTTAGCCACTCCGGGACCAGGTTTGCCTTGGAACCTGCAGACATTACAGAGAGGTGAGAAAAGAGTAGAAGTTTGGTACTTGTCTTCTCCACCCATGATCGGCATCGGGACTCCGGTCTTAACCGGACTAACATATCCAGGCCGATATGTTTTCCCCAAAACGCCTTCGATAAGATCACTCAGGTTAAAGAACTTAAACTGAGTCTCTAGATGAGCAAAAACATCATCTTCAGGTAACTGATACTTATGAACTCTATCTTCTTCTTTGCCAATTGGTCTAACCTTAATATCCATTTGAACAAATCCCAGATACCGTGACTCTCACGTTATTCCTCTCATCTGTTCTCTCAACAACAACTTCCCTTTCTTCAAGATCGATTCTCCACTCTGCTTCACCTTCTGTTGGGACTTTAACTTCTTCTCCGTTCCATCTCACCACAAGAGAGTCTACAGAATCGTCCCAAGACGAAACCTTCTTGGCCGCGATGACGAGGTTGTGACTATCGAACATCACTGAGAAGGCTTGTACCCATGTGAAGTCTCTGGTTCTACCAGCAGGTCTTGTACCGATGAAATGTGCATTGATTTGAAGATTATCGTCAGAGACAATGGCGAAGTTCCCGTCTTTGTTCCCGTGGAAGTAGAACATCACTCCATCTCCTCCCACAAACCTCGGGTCGTAACACAAAGATCCATACCCGTTTCAGTTTGCTTTCCTCCCTATCAAACAACACAAACAATCCCAATAATATTAATCTTGGTCTTAGGAATCTCACTAATCGATACATGGGAGCTTTGAAAATGTATTAAAAATATTTTTGGGAGCTTTGAAAATGTTCAAAAATGTTGAGATTTGGAGCTTACATTTGCATGTGACTTCACATTTGCTGCTACAATCGATGAAACAGGCTTTCTCCTTCTTGTTCATCCTCGGTTTTCTTTCGGGGCATTCTTTAGGACAAGTGAGGATCTTCTGGTTACAAGATCCTCTTGCCAAGCATTGAACTCGCTCTTGACCCGAGCCAAGTGGATAGAAAACTTTGTAGTTCGTTGAAGCTGCATCATAAGCACCTTTCTTGCCTTTCTCTTTTGCAGAAACCGCGAAAACAGAGACAAGAACGATAACAATCACAAGGAACCGTGACATTTTTTGTTGTTTTAAAAGAAACAGTGTTTAAATGTATATTTCATTGGATTTTGATATGAGAGAACTGGAGGGAGTGTTCTTATAGATCAGAGAAGCTGGAAGTAAGCAGCAGAGAGCGGCTTAATTAATGGTTGAGATTTGATCAAATCACATGAAGAATCGAAGACAGCTTCGACTTCTGTTTATTAAATTCTTTCGAAGAACCAACCCACCACACTCGATTCAAAACCCTGGCTGAATATTTAATTGAAAGAGAAAAATAATCTGCATTTCATTATAATAAGGAAAAGTCAGCCTATATATAGAAAAGAAAGTAATTTGTAATGTATAAATCATTAACCAAAGGTCGGTTGTAACAATATTAGATCGTAATATACTAACATCATATGGATGATTCAAAATTTTGGTTTAATCTAATTAGCTAGTCCACTATGAAAATAAGAAAGTTTTTTACCTATCTGCATAAACAAGAGTAAATCTAAAATTCGTCCAATTTTTGGGGGTGTAGAAGCCCAACGTAAAAAAATTGGAATCCGCTACAAATAAAACATCTGAATTAAAGTCAAAATGACTTACTCTGCTGAGAAAGAAACATAATAGCACAAAATCAACTAGATTTCCCAATAGTATATATTTAATTTCTACACATTTTCAGCTTGTTGATCTAGCACATTAGTGAAAAAAATTAACAGTACAATTTATATTATATACCAATGTGGCAGTTCAATTTGTTCACATTCTCTGCGCGCCGTGGATTATGTTTTCCCAGATTAAGGATGAGAAGCTAATGGGAACCTTCGAACACGGATCTATGCAATTATATTCATAATTAAAAAAATGGTTCCACTAAATAATCTTCATTATGGAGTTGACATGTACATATTAATTCCATATAATTATAAAAATATGATTAGATGGTATTGAAGTCATGTACTCATGTGATGTGTAACATAATTTAATTTCCTTGGATCACATGAAAATATGCTAGAAAATTGCAAGTTTTTTTATTTTTTTTTTGGTACTAACTTATCTAAATTTGATTTTTCTTGGTTTATACTTCATAAGTGGCAGCTAAAAGAGTGCTCTTTAAGCATCTCCAGTTGTTCTTGAGAACCTTCCAAAAAACACTTGCTTTCAAAGTGAAGAACATACAAAAAACTGTATCCAAGAAACATAATATCAGATTCAAATACATGAATATACACACAAAATTAGTTTTTTTTTTTAATTAGTATTGTAATATACGTTTACAAAATACAAGAAAGGAACAAGTAAAAATATAAGAAATCAAGGGCTTGCTTCTGGCGCAAGAAACGTTTTACATTTCATAAACCCTCAAAAACATCACAAACGGGCCAAATATTATCTTCTTGGCTCTTATTACATTACTTTTATGAATATAAAATAAAATATTTCGAGAAACAAAACAGTTACAAATACAATTTTTTCATGAATTTAATCAAACATCATAGGACTTTCCATCTTTCTTCTTCTTCTCATTAGATATCAGCAGAGAGTGATTCCTCTTGAGGCTTGAACCTGCAGTTTCTGCAAGTTGGCGAGAACAGAGAAGGTGTTTGATATTTTTCCTCTCCTCCCATCACAGGCATTGGGACTCCAGTCTTGGCGGAGCTGACGTAATCAGGACGGTAGGTTTTCCCCAAAACGCCTTCGATCAGATCACTTAGGTCTAAGAACTTGAATTGAGTCTCAAGATGGGCAAAAGCGTCATTCTGCGGCAATTGATAGTTGTGAACTCTGTTCTCTTCTTTCCCTATAGCTCTAACTTTGATGTCCATCTGAACAAGACCAGAGACAAGTACTCTTACGCTGTTTTTCTCATCGGTTCTTTCGATGACGATCTCTCTTTTTTGTCCCGTAATTTCCCTCCATTCGGATTGTTCGTCTTCAGGGAGTGTGATGAGTTCTCCGTCGTATCTGAGGGTAAAGGCGTCAGATTGTTCATCCCATTGAGTCACTCTATTGGCTGTGATCACGAGCTTGTGGTTTTCGAACATGACATTTAAGGCTTGAACCCATGTGAAGTCTCTGGTTCTACCAACGGGTCTTGTACCAATGAAGTGAGCGTTGATCTGGAGATTGTTATCTGAAACGATCGCAAAGTTTCCATCTTTGGATCCATGGAAATAGAACATCACACCGTCTCCTCCAACAAATCGAGGGTCGTAGCACAGAGATCCGTAGCCATTGCAGTTCGTTTTTCTCCCTGTAAGAAATAAGAAAACCGGAATTAAACCAAGTTACTTGGGTTAGAAGCAAACGAATTCCTTGTACCATGATATTACTTGTGCGAGAAGCAAACTGAATCTAAAACAAAGGAGATCAATTGAATAGAATGTACTTACATTTGCAGGTAGCTTCACATTTGTTAGTGCAGTCAATGAAGCAACCTTTGGTGTCCTTGTTCTTCGCGGGCTTCCTCTTGGGACACTCACCAGGGCAAACAAGAGTCTTGTAATAACATGATCCCCGACCCTGGCACATCGCATGCTCTTGTCCTGTAGGCAACGGTGATAATATTCTGTATCTCGCAGCTGCTTCACTCTGCTCCTTCTGCTTCCTCTCTTTTTCCTTCCTTTCCTTGTCTTTCTTTGCCTTTTCCTCCTTCTGCTTCTTCTCCTTTTGCTTCCTTTCCTTATCCTTCTTTGCCTTTTCTTCCTTCGCTTTCTTCTCCTTTTCCTTGTTTTTCTTCTCCTGTTCTTTATCCTTTGGAACGTTACCGTTACCTTTGGCAACTTCTCCCTTACCCTTGGCGACTTGTCCCTCACTCCCCTTGCCTTTGCCGCCATCGCTCTGTGCAATGACAATATCGGTCAATAGAAGCAATGCAAAGAGCGCGACAAGCACATATGACTTTCTGCGCTCCATCTCTCAAGTTCCAAGTCTTCTTCTTCTTCTTCTCCTTCTTTGGTTTCTAAATAGTTTGTGTTTTTTGGTGTGGTGAAATGTTGTTGCGCAAGGAGGGATTTTATAGAGTGGAGAAAGAATAGAGTTGACTTATTAAAACCTCATATGATAATATCCCTTGCTTCATCTTAAGAAAGAAGCCCACTCTTTGAGTTCATCTCAAGTCGTCTCCATTGATTTATTAAACAAAGAAAACCCTAGCTTGATGAAGCTTCAACATCAAGACTTTTAGCTATAAAAAGTTGCTTAATTTAAACAAAACCATATATGAGGAAACGAGTAGCGAACACGTGAGGATGGCTTGAATGAAGAAGAAAGCCCTCGTGTCCTAAAATAAACATCTCTGTAAATGTGTGCATTTTAAGTAACTTTTCTTGACTTTCATTGGCCCAAAGCCGCCCCACTATTACAAGATTGCACCTTTTCGAGAAAGCAAAGAAAAGTCAAACGCGCCAAAGTCAGCTGACCGGTTTATTATAAACTGATTTATCTTCTTAACCATTGAACCAAAACCATACCGAGTTAAACTTTCAAAGTCTGATCTGTTCTATGATTTCAAAGCTCCATTCTTGGCCAACCGACCTTTCACAATTCACAAGACACAAACAAAACTGACTCAGGAAACTGGTTTGAGATTCAACGGTATACAAAGTTATATCAGAACACAAAGTACATGAGTCCACTAAAAGAGTCCAGTGAAACTTTCTTGTGTGAAAACTGCAAATTAGCTTGCAATTTTCCCAAAACATCTTTAAAGATAAAGAATCTGACACTTTCTATAGTTTTTATTTCAAGAGATTTCTTCTCTCTATTCAGTTACTGAAATATAGGAAGATCAGGCTTAGCTTGCTCGGGACCGAGACTTGTTTCTCCAACTGAAACAATAGTGCTACTACTACTTGAAGAAGCTCCTTGTTCGAGCTCTTTCGTCATCTTTATGAAATAACTGTGCCTGGAACAAATGAACCAGAAAAAGTAAAATCCGAGCATATAGATCAAAACCATCGAAGAAATCAAAAGACAGGGAAAAGAATGAACTAATTACCATCGCGTGTCTGCAGTTAACTCAGGATGAAAAGCAGTTGCTAACAAGTTTCTTTGCTTCACAGCAACGATAACTCTAGTTTCAGGAAGAGCATCTTCCTTAAAAAAATGAAACCAACAAGAAGAGAGATTCATACATGTCCTCACAAAAACGGTAATCTTTTCAAGAGCATTAGTGCAGAATTAAGCAAACCTCTTGGATTTGTACGGTAGAGCTTGAATACAAGACCTTGTTTGATGGGACGGGATAATCCGCTAAGACTTCGACATCAGGGCCAACATCGAGAACAGCTGGAGCACGTATAAACACTCCTCGAAATGTCTCTGGCCCACCTTCTTTAGATGTTAGTTGAGGTACTGAGATATCAGCTTCAAAACTTTGAATCTACACATCAAAAACAATTTTAGTGACAAACTAAGATTATGAAAGTAGTCAATTAGAGACCTGCAATACTATAACTCCAACTGAACAATTATGAAAAGACCGAGTTATGGTGAATAGCATAAATCCAAAATCTTGGTAAAAGACATAATAACTTAACCTGGCTGCCAAAGTAATTCCGGTGCACAGTGCAATCAAGGCCTCCTACTAATTCCTGACCTCCCTCTTTCTGACCTGAAAATTTCAACATTTTCTCTCGTTTCAGTTTCTAAATTATTCATTGACAAGAAGATGAATTAAAAGTACTTACCAACGGCTCTGTCTGCCAAGAATATAAGACCTGCGCATGTCCCCCAAACAGGTTTCCCAGTCTTAACAAACTCACGTAGAGCAGGGAACTTCAAAATGAGCAAATCAAAGAAAAATTACAATAGAGAAGAGACTTTTTTTTATACTATTGTTCAATAAGCAATCAAATCTAGACAAACGTAGTTCAGGATCATCTAATGAAAGAGTAGTTAAGTTGACAATTGTAAAGCTGTTTCAGCTACAAAAACATTAAACATAAACAGAGAAGCAACAAATATTACTTATCTACTTGTAGATTAACTCAGCCTAATTCCCAAAGTTCCTCCTTTTTCAATCTCAAAGCTAATTTCTTTGGACATGAACGAGATACAAATGACTAAATCAATATCTTAAAAGCTGAAATTCTAGAGAAATTAACTTCAGATTCTGAAATGGCCAATTAGTGAATAACGCAAGATTGGTGTCAAACAAACATAAAAAAGGAACCTTTCCTAGTTTCATTAAAGTGGGTCATCGTGAAAACACTAAAATTCCGATTGTAGAAAGAGAGAGGACCAAGTTATGGTATTCGGCGAGTTTGGCCATGGTGGTGCTCTCGCCGCCAGGAATGATGAGAGAAGAAACAGTGAGAAGCTGGTCCGCCTTCCTAATCTCAACGCCTTGAACGCCGAGCCGCCGCAGAGCCGCGATGTGCTCATTGAAAGAGCCTTGCAAAGCTAAAACTCCGACGGTCATTGCGGCGGCGTGATGAGAGAGAGAGTGTGTGTGTGTCAGATAATAATAAACACTAAAACTGCGTGTTTGGGAGTTTTGTAGTTGCGAGTGGGGACAATTTCTTTCCCATTTGTTTTGTGTTTCTTTCATTGCCCACGATTTCGTATACCATTCAGATATTTTCATTAAATTAGATATTTCGATATTTAGAGCATCATTATTGGTGGTAGAACCTCTCAATTCTAAATTTTAAGAACTTCATGCTAAGAACCCTTAAAATGGTTCTTAAATAAAAAATTTTAGATATTCTTTCTCCTCATCCTAAGAATCTCTCTAATATTTATCATTATTTGTCATTATAAAATTTTAAGAACCCCTAATAATGATGCTCTTAGGGTCTCATTCGTGGCATATCAAACGCGGAATTCGGAATGGTTTTGTGAAAATCATTGTTTTGTCACCAATCAAAAATTGTTTACAAAAAGTTTGAGTTTTTTTAATTGAAAAAATAAATAAATAGTGGATTTCGATATGTGTGTTTCTGATGGATAAAAAAATGTATTTCAAATCACACCATGAGTAATATCCAGCGGTCGAATCAAAAACGCTTTAATAATAATTTTTTTTTAATAATCACTTTCTTCTATAAAATTGTCATATGTATGCATCATATTTGTACACATTCAACTAACAAAAAACATTCTTATACAAGATCTGAACAATTCTTTCTTTCTTTTTAAAGAATAAAGTAAGTCTTCTTTTACT
Organism: Cardamine occulta; assembly: GCA_028015245.1. Lineage (NCBI taxonomy): Eukaryota > Viridiplantae > Streptophyta > Magnoliopsida > Brassicales > Brassicaceae > Cardamine > Cardamine occulta. The sequence continues at coordinate 18,441,686 of CM051390.1, forward strand.
TATAACTTATAAGATATAAATAAAAAATTAATTTCATCTAACTTAAATTAAAATATATTAATTTATTTCATATAAATTGAGTTAAAATATGAGTAGTTAATTAACTTAATAAAAATTAACAAAAAATCTTACAAGAATATATTTAAATATTTTATAATTTAACAAAAATAAATGTTTTTTATTCATGCATTTTTATGTTCGGTCATTGAAAGAACGTTTGGAGTTTGGAAGAAAAAATGGAGATTTTTTTCTGATTTTCCAAGATATAGTCTACACATACAAAAAAAGGTGGTAATGGCTACAATAGGATTACATAATTTTATCAGAATTTCAAAATTTTTAGAAGCAGATTTTGTAAATAAAGTGTGAGAAACAAGAACAAACAACAGAGATTTTGAATCTAACTTAAGTGACGTGGAAGCTGCTGAGTTAGCAGATGGAGGATATATGGTGCAAATAAAAGACAATATTACAAATATGATATGAGAACATCTTAATTATAAAAAAAACCAAAGTGCTTGATAGTATTTGTCTAGTGTATTGTACTTTATTTTTTTTTGTTATTTAACATTTAATTTGATATATATAAATTGGAAATTTTACTTCAAATAAATTTTAATATTTAAAGTTTATAAATAATAGATAAAAATATTACTTCATAAATATTAACTAAACAATTTAAATTTATAATTACTCTAGTATTATAAATTTATTTGTTATTAAAATATTTAACTAAAATTTGTATTCTGCACCGCTTGATACTTTTTTTACCAATCAAACATTTATTTTCTACTGTAAAATCTTTTTTCACCAATCAAATATTATTTTGTACCGCTTATTTTATAGAAACTGCACTTGTCCCGCATAATATATTTTCTCGCATGTACCACTGTTGACCCGTACTACACTCACAATTCATTTTTCCCGCATTAGTAAATACGCTGTTACCATTCGGACCATTATATTATAACCCAAGTAGAAGAAAAGAAACTGTTCCATAGTGTGTCTGTGATTGATTATGCTATTATTGATTTTAGCCTCTAGTGTCTAATCACTCTAATGCATTGTTACTTTTTTTATGTAATATTTATAACTTATTAAGCTTTTTATGTGAATAAGAGATTTTTAAAGTTTTTTTCCTTAAGAAAATTTAAGAATTATATAGGAAAACGGTAACCTATTTAACAATTTTTATAGATGAATATGAACATGTAAGATTATAGAGACAAAACAATCATTCAAAGTTCAAAACTCCTCCATATGTAGTGTTTGTAAGATATTGTAATTTTATTGTTAGAAAGTTAGAACCAATGAATTTAGTTTTAGGTGTTTGTCACATTAGCTGGTGATGATGTTTTAATATTTATATAATATAAAACTCCTTTTTAAAAGAATAGACAACCAAATATATATAAACCCCAAAAATAAAAAAGAATCGAAGGGGAGAATCTCGATCGAAGGCTTCGAAAGCTCTCTCTCTTTTTTTTTTTGTGTGTGTCTAATCTCACGCGCGACGTTGAGACTTGAGAGCCCTCTCCTTACGATCCAAAATCCCTTTTTTATTTTCCGTATTGTCTTCCTCTGTTCCGATCGAATTCTAAATCAGCTTCAATGTAAGATTCTTGCTTCTTTTTTTTTTTCATTGCCGACGAATACTCGGATCTCCTGATTAATTTTCATTGCATTTATTTTCTGGGTTTATTCTGCTGCATCCGATTTCAAATTTAGGGTTTTTTTTTTTCCAAAATTTAGGGAGATTCTGGTTTGTGATTTTGAAGCTACCGTCTTAGGTTTATTGCGTTTGCTGTAGGATTTGGTTGTGCTTCTCTCCTTATTTGCATTGTTCGATTTACAATGTTTGACATTTTTGTATAGTCCCTTTGCTCTCCATCATTTATTTTTTCTTTCGTTAATCTGTGTGGACCATTTGGATTGAAAAAAGTGTACCCCTTTAAGCCAGAATCATAATACTACACACAATGTGATGTATTCGTGTTTACCTAACACAAGTTTTAAAATTTATTAAACCCTTCCTTGGTTGGTTGTTGTCAGCAAATTTAATGAGAGGCTTTGACCTTTTTTTTTGCAGAACCTTGTAGTTCATCTTGACTTTATTGCTGGTTGTTGAAGCTGTATAGCTCTTAATTATTGAGGCTATGCAGTCAACGAGTTGATGCTCCTGAAGAAGGAGGCTTAGGCATTGAGATAAATTTAGCTTCTTTATAAGGTTGCAGTTTTAGATATGTTGCCTTTCGATTGCAGTGGTTATGATGTCTCAAGTTGTATTGTTCATCTCGCTGAATGGCATCCTTTGGAATAGCCAAATTCATCGGGCTTGAAGCCCCCGTAACCCCTTTTATCGGGGTAAGATTTCGATTAGTACGGAGGTTTTTGTGTTTAATTACTTGGATGCTCAAGTCAGAATGTTAATTTTGATGGTCACTTTTTTTGTACAGATTTCTCAGTTAACTTGTGAGCAGTTCATATTTCATCATACTTTGAGGAGCAATTTGTTTTTTTGAGAAGTAGATCATGTTTCGTGATAGTTTTTTGTTTGCCCGTACCCTGGGCTGCTTTGGATGCTTTGGCACTTCTGGTAGAACCCGACAATCGCCTAAGCCCTACGATGATGATACATATTCATGTGATAGTGATGTAACTAGCATTGCAAGAGGAGAAGAGGAAGAAGATGAAGAAGAAGTAGAGCAGAAGAGCCGCTCTAAACGATCTGAGGAAATTTTGAAATATAGATTAGATAATGGATTAATCTGCAGGCACATTCCAGTGAGAGAAACTAATGAACTTATCCGTGGAGAGGTAAGTGACTACCTCTCATATTATTATGCATTTTAGAATATTACATAGTGTGTCTATGCCAATTTACTTGTTGTTTGAAAAATTTAGGATGAAAATGGTGACAAGATGATCAATGAGTATGTTCGCATATGTAAAATTGGAGCCGGTAGCTATGGTAAAGTGGTAAGTGTGAATCTCAGTTACAATACTATCCAATCCTTTTAAGTGTATCCTCCAAAGGCAACCCAGGTTTTGGATTCCATAACATTAAACTTTTTTTTTTTTTTTGCATTTACAACAGGTTTTATATCGAAGCACTGTAGATGGCCAGTATTATGCTATCAAGGTAAGCTCGTGAAACCTTTTCTTTTTTGTTGAGCTGATGTTTATGATGTTACTTACTTGAATTATGATCCTTCATTTTAGTGAGAATTATAAAAGTTAATTTGTCTAATTGATCACTTATATGGCTTAAATCTCTCTGAAATTATGTGAATTAATGCTTTGGTTTGTAGGCGTTTCACAAGTCACAGTTATCAAGGCTAAGGGTTGCACCTTCAGAGACTGCTATGAGTGATGTTCTTCGTGAGGTATCATGCGTTTTCTGCATTGGATTTGCTAATCAGCATTTCTATTTGTTTCATTTTAGAAAAGTTGTGTTTACGCGAAATCATCACTTCAGGTTATGATTATGAAAATTCTGGAGCATCCTAACATCGTTAACCTCATTGAGGTGATAGATGACCCTGAAACTGATCATTTTTACATGGGTACTTATTCTCTTTTCTGCTGTTCCAATATTTTCTCGTTGTGGAAAGAGCCTCTTGTCTTACTTATGTTTGTCTTTCTCATTTCTCTTAGTTCTCGAATATGTTGATGGAAAATGGGTGTATGACGGTTCGGGACCACCGGGTGCTCTCGGAGAGGAAACTGCTAGAAAGTATTTGCGGGATATAGTTACTGGCCTGATGTATCTTCATGCTCATGTATGATCTTTATTGTTTAGCGTTCTTCTCCCGCTTCATGGTTCATCACCTAAAACTATCTTGATACTGTTTCTATGGGTAAAAAAAAACAGAATGTAATTCATGGGGACATTAAACCCGACAATCTACTGGTTACTAGTAGCGGTACAGTGAAGATAGGAGATTTCAGTGTCAGTCAAGTATTCAAGGTAATAAATGATATGTGAATATTTAATCTTGATTAACTCTTGATATGCAACTTGTGACCTAAGTTGTTTAGCATCGATCTGTTGTTGTCACAGGATGATGATGATCAACTGCGTCGATCTCCTGGTACTCCAGTCTTCACTGCTCCAGAATGTTGTTTAGGTCAGCTTCCATTCGAATCTCTTTAAGGTTGGTCCTAACTCATTAGTGTATAGAGAATCAGCGAATATATATATATATATTTTTTTTGGGGATCGAAATCAGTGTCAGGTATAACGTATAGTGGGAGAGCTGCGGATGCATGGGCAGTGGGAGTTACTTTGTATTGTATGATATTGGGACAATACCCGTTTCTTGCTGATACTCTTCAGGACACCTACGACAAGGTAGGGTTTTGCATCTCATTGGATCTCAAGAAATCTATTTGAAAATCTCATAACCTCCCATGATTCACTATCTGTTATCTCTGACAGATTGTTAACAACCCTTTGATAATACCTGATGGATTGAATCCACTTCTAAGAGATTTGATCGAAGGTCTCCTTTGCAAAAGTGAGTTATTTCCATCGTTTTGGTGTAGTTAAAAGTGTACAAAAGTAAAGGATTTGTGGATTAATATCTTTTGTGGGTTTTGCAGATCCGAGCGAGAGAATGACATTGAAGAATGTGTCGGAGCATCCATGGGTAATTGGAGAAGATGGACGTGTCCCTGAGTATTTTTGCTGCTGCAAACGCAATGCTGCCTTACACATTGAAGAAGAAGAAGAAGCTAATGTGATCTCTGAAACCTCAAATCCTAACTAAAAAACTCGAAGCTTTTGATCGTTTTAGAATTGTTACATGCTTGAAGAATAGATGCTTCTTCTACTTAACCCTACAAGTTGACCTCGCTTGGGGTCATTGTTTTTTTGTTTTTAATAATAGATAAATGTCATGTTATTGTGCATTGTGTATAAGTTTTAAAACAAATTGATTTTTGAATTTGAAATTGATTTTTTTTTATTTTAAATATGACACAGGATCAGACTGTTTTCAAGTGAAATATATGTATATGTACTTATCATTTATGTAATTTAAATGTCATAAATAATAATATACATGTAATAACACAGTTTATGTTATTAAAATATATACTATATGCACTTATCATATATGTAATTTAAATGTCATAAATAATAATATGCATGTACTTATCAATTAGGTAATTTAAATGATAATATGCATGTACTTAAATCTAACAATTATTTAATTTAGGAAAAATTCCACAAAAATACATCAACTATTTATCGATTTCCATAAAAATACACGAACTTTGTGGGTACCCAAGAAAATACATGAACTATTTTTTCTTTCCAATATAATACACAAACTTTTAAATTGTATCCATTTAACATTTAGAGTTTTACAAAAAGTAAAAACTGTTTATTTTTAATAAAAATAAAAATATTATGATAAAAAACTATTTTATAAAATCCAAAAAAACTCAATAATATTCTAAAAATTTGTAAAAAACCTAAAATAAGTCTTAAAATAAAAGTTAACAAAAAAAGTCTTAAAATAAAATTAAACTTCTAAATTTTAAATTCATAAATAAAAAATCCAAAAACAGATAAAACTTCTAATACTTAAAAAAAATTAAAGTTAAAATATATCTCTTTAAATTCATAAAATTTAAGTTATAAAGTTACCATTAGTTTTTGAAAATAACATCGTAAAATTTTGTGTAATAATAATAATATAGGTTGCATTTATTTGTGATTTGGGTAATTTCTGATGTAAATAATATATATATATATATGATTTTAAAAATTTGATATATGTTTTTTACCTTATATATGGTAATACAAATATTTTAAGTACTTGAATATTTAATGAATTAATTTTTCACAAATGGTATACTATATGAAAATATTTTGTATATATAATATAAATGTTAAATTCTAGACTTATTTAAAGATTTAAATAATTTAACGAAATATTTTGATTTTTTGCATTTGATAATTTATTATTTTAATTTCTGGAATTTTACAGATTTTTTAAAGATTTGAAAAGAATTTTAAGAATTATTTTCGTGTTTTATAAAATAATTTATTATGTTAAATGGATTCAATTTAAAAGTTTGTGTATTATAATGGAATAAATAATTAGTTCATGTATTTTTTTGGGTATTCATAAAGTTTGTGTATTTTTATGGAAATCGATAAATAGTTAGTGTATTTTTATGGAATTTTTCCTTTAATTTATGTAATTTTATAAACTATAAAAACAACCATCGGGTCTTAGTTTACTCATGCATTAGGTAAAAATAGTTCATATCAATTTGTAGAGTGGAAATTTTCATCGGAAAATGGTGTCGTGAAAGAATCAATTTGTTTCTCTTCTCATTATTGTTTGTCTCCTTGTTAACAGTGTGCAATCGACTCGTGAGATCTCTTTCTATCTCTTTATTTTCATAAATCAAAAAGTAGTTCTTCTGTCTTTATAATTATGTATGATCTCTATGAATATCTGATTACAATATTAATTTTACTGATTATACTAAAAAGAGTTATGATCTACGTAAATGGTTTGTATATCAATTGATTAAGCAGGGATTATGGATGATCCATCACAAGATTGTGAGTTCAAGGGACCATGTCAAACAAAACGAGATTGTTTTAAGAGCTGTGGAGGCACACCACCTTATAACAATGCTTTATGTGTGCCTTATCGAAATACTCCTATATGTTGTTGTATCCCGATGTAATTTGATTGAGATATTGCTATATTATTAAAATCAATAAATATATAATTATCAATATTATATTTTCGCCAATTAGTCTTGAGAGAAATCATCATATAAAAATGTTAATTTAAAGTACTAAGAGTAACATCATTAAAACTCTGTTTTTGACAATGAAAATATTTAAAACATATATTGATATATAGTATTAAGGCAAATTAGTGTCGTTGTTATTTGTTAAACCACAAAGTTAAGTCTTATGTATGAATATTATTCTATGTTCTTTAGTTTAATTACGAATTACTAAAGGAATCAATCAATCATCGACCTTATTATTGAAGTTTCAAACTATAAGTATCTTTGCTAGATCCTTTTTTTTAAAATAGAAATATAGTTGAAAACTGCAAATGTTTGAATTCCATCAACTAAACATGGTAAACTAAAATTTCACTTAGAAATTGTAACCTAAGAGTTTCATAATGTGTGAATTGTTGGAAAACGAATATGATGTATATCAGAACAACTTCCACAATTCTTTTGAATTGGACAATCTATATTATTGAGGTCAAAATGGAAAATATCTAAAAGTATAGGATTAATAATGGAAGAACATAAGTGTTAAGCTTCTCAATTGCCTCCTCGTAAATATTCTAATTTTTATTAGATTAAATTTAAATCAAAAACTAAGATAATTACTCTCTAAATCCTGCCATTTTAAAAAAAACTACACACCCAACCAACCCCACCCGTGACAAATTGGGTTAACCCACAAAACCAACCCTAAAAATAAAACTTCCCCAAATCGATTCAGTTTTCTCTTCTATTCTCTTCATCATTTGAGTTCAAAACTATAATTTTTCTTCAATTCGCTCCAGTTTTCTCTCCACTGTCATTCAACCTATCTATGGGTAGAACAAAAAATGTAACATATAGTGATTCAGGTCCGATTCAAAGAGTAGTTGATGATAGGAATATGAATTATGTGAACGAAGAAGAAAAAAATCGAAAAGAATCTAACAGGGAAGAAAACAACAGAGAAGAAGAACCGAACAACGAAGAAGAAGTACATAACAACGAAGAAGAAGTAACAAATCAAGTAGGGGAAGAACAACAAGTACCGGACAGAAACGAAGAACAACAGGAAGTGACCCAGGTAATTTCGTATAACTACTAGGAATGAATTTGATACAACTATGAAGAATTGGTTATTGGTTCCTGAAATTATAAAACAATAAAGTACAACTACGTTAGATTCGGTATAATTATGAGGAGATTGTTCTTGGTTCCGGAAATTAAAAGTACAACTAGGTTATAATAGGTATAAGAGTTACCAAATTGTTCCAGAAACTATAAAACAGAAAAGTACAACTTGGTATTAATTAGTACAACTTGGATTTGATTTCAGGAAATTGACGATGGAATTTAAGTAATGCAGCCTCTGAGGATGTACTTTCAACCCACGAAGTATACGAAGTCGTGTAAGATATCCTAGAGGTGTTATATACACAAGGCTGTGAAGAACATCCTCAATCTAAAATGGCTGTCAGAGAAGAAGAGGATATGGCTTGAAAATCACTCACAGTTCAAGCACATGTTCCACATGAACAGGGAAACAAACCATAAGGTAATGGGCATGTGGATGTTGCTACTTCGTACGGTTGTTACAGGAAAAAAAAATGAGTGTTGGTTTGTTGTCAATGGAGTTCCAATCTGGTACTCATTAAGAGAGCATGCACTCATCTCCGGGTTGAACTGCCGTGCACTTCCAGTCAAGTATGTACGATTAGGCAGTATGAATTTTGTTGAGAAGTACTTTTACTTTCCAATGGGATCAACAATAACTCTCACATTAGTGAAAAAGAAGTTAATGGCGATGAAGCTTTGTGGTGATAGGTTAAGGTTGGTTGTCCTTTACTTCTTAGCGAGTGTTATAATAGGAAAGTCGAAGTCAGGAGAAAATAGAGCTTCAATTCATCATTTCTTTCTCAGAGCTGTTAATGATCTTAAGTTGTGTGAAATATTTCCGTGGGGCACATTGTCGTTTGAAAACAATATTTCAAAAATTAATCATATGATGGACCAATTTGATGGAGTTGCGAAAAAAACTTGGGCATATCCTAGCTTTATTATGTCTTTGGAGGTAATTTTCGGATTTATTTTATCATTTTGTAGTTTTGTTCCCTAATATTTAAATTTTAATATTGTAACTCTATATGTGTAGTTCCTTGCCTTTGAGGTAATTCCTGATATGATGAGAAATTTTAGAGAAAATGTTAGATATGTAGATGCCAAATGTCCTAGAATATGTAAGACAAAGTTTAAGAGAAGCTCAATGAAAGGATTTCCACTAAGTGAAATCAATGATACACTTGGAACAACAAAGGTTAGCATTTACTTTACTTTACTTACTTTCAGTTTTAATTTATGTTTTCTTATATTGACATAATATTTGTAGTATCTTGCAATCATCTGTGGGTGAGAAAGCTCTTTTGTCTACCTTCTTTGAAGATTTAGGTGCTGGGACAGACGAAATGGATGCAATTATTGATGGTTGGCATGATCGTCTACTGGTTCAAAATAAGAAGATATTGTTTGAAGAGATGTTCAATTCCGATGTTGATGCACGAAATTCAGACGCGCAAGAAGTGGCTTCATCAGTTGTAGCTCCATCAGTTGTGGCTCCGGAAGGTAGGTCAATTGATGGTCTAATTGAAGTTGTTGAGTGTTTGAAGAATTTTGTGGAAGATGGGTTTAAGAAACTAGATGAGAAGATTGATTGTACGAATGGAAGAGTCAAAACTGTTGAAGATGGGTTTAAGGAACTGAAGAAGTTTGTGAGAAAGGAATTGAATCCTACATGGTTGGATGAAAATGATATCATTGACGGTTGTTTTGATATTTCAAGAGGAAAAGATAAAGACGGGATGGATGAGAAAATTGGAGAAAAAGAATATGAGAAAGAGAAAGTAGGGGAAGAAGAAAGTGAAGATATTAGAGATGAACAAGCACAGCTGGTTGGAAAAGAAAAATAAAAAAAAAGGTGAGAAGGAGAAAGTAGGAGAAGAAGAAAATGAAGATATTAGAGAGAAACAAGTATAGAAACAAGTGCAGTCGGCTGTAGAAGAAGAAAAATAGCTGGATGGAGATGAAGAAGAAGAGGTGACATATGGAATTTCAACTCGGGCATTTAGTTACGTGAGGATGGAGGATGGTAAAAAGATAAAAGACTATATTGATTCTATGCATATGGATATCCCTGATTCTGTCTTCCTTCTTTATGAAAAAAATGACAGCAGCTGCTGCATGAACACAAAGATACTTGTCTATATTAAAACAATTGCAACTATAAGTTTTCAAAAATAAGTCCACAGAGTAACACTTTCCTTCGCGTCCAATCACACTACATTCAAATAAGAAGTTGTTTAGTTCAGTGATGTTTAAGCATTGTGCCACACCACATGTTACATGCATAACTATCTCCACAAAAAGGCATCAATTTCTGTGAGATCGATCCATCAACAGAAGTCTTCCTATGCTTGTTAAACCATTCACCAATTTTTCAATAATCACATCAATCAATGTTAACAAGGATTATGTTCTTGCTTTCTTAAACACATTATATATAGATTCTACAACATTGCTAGTGTCTATGTTGTACCTTGCATCTTGAAAATAACACTTTGCCCATTTTTTCATCTCGCAAGTGGTCTCTAATTATGTGGATGCACCTGGATATCTTCTCCTATAATCATCATACTTTTGTTCGAACTCAGTCTCTTCATAAATCTGAGTAATTTCCCTGAATAGTTTCGAAATTGTATATTTGTTAACATTAGAAACTTTTTTCTCACGTTCTGAGACAAATGGAATATGCAATACCTATGCTGAGAGTTTGGGTAAACATCACGTATTGCCTTGATGAGGCTCGCATTTCTTTCTGAAACAAACACCAATTCAGCATTATCCGGTATAATAGATTTCAGCTCATTGAAAAACCACGTATAACTTGCATCTTTCTCACCATCAACTACGCAAATGCAATGGGATAATGATATGATGATTCGGATCCTGAGCTGAAGCAAAAATAAGCATTCCACCATATTTGGTCTTAAGAAAAGTTGCATCCACAATAAGCACTTTTCTCATCGCTTGAAACCCTTCAATGGAAGCTACCAAAGCTACAAATAGATATTTAAACCTTTTTGTTCATTTAATTTCACTCTTAATCGTGTACCAGGATTCTCCTTCTTCAACATGAATAAATAAGAATACACCCTCTTGTAATTTTCTTTCGGAGTCTCCCTTATATTATTAAATGTTTGTTGTTTTCCTCTATATGCGGTAGAGTAAGACAATTTAACACCAACTTTTGTATGAACTATTCCGATAATACTTTTAGAAGTTTGAGTCTCGAATTGACCGAGATAATCTTCATTCAAAATGCATGCAACTAAATCTAGTGTGCCTTTTCTTCTATAAGAGCTTGTACTTGAACTGGACCGGGAGCATGTATGAAGATTCCTGTAAGATCTAACGGAAAGATATTCAAAAAATTTCAGTTTTGCAACTCTTAATCCCTACTTACAACATTCGTTTGCGGTACGACATTTTAAGACGTATAACTCCAGTTCATACTTGTATATAAAAACCCCAAAACAGTTCTTACTTGAAGCTCTTTCAACTAAATTTTGCACTGTCCGTCTACTACCGAATTCTTGACCTATTACCAGATTTAAACCATCTTCCCATGGCTCTATAACCAGAAATTCTCCAACAGCAGGTGTCATCTCAACATAGTCACACATATCAGAGTCATCCATACCATGATCTACACCATTTCCACAATCTCCAATTTCACAATTCTCCATCACCTCATCTTCTTGTTCTTGTTCTGATGGTTCGGTGCCTTCATAAATAGTCATGAAACCATCACTAATTATGACACCACCATCATTAACTCTATCTTCATCCCTACCACCTGAAATCTCATTACTTATAACTATTGGATGTTGCTGCTCACACCAATGATCTTTTAAGGTCGGATTGATGAGTTTCACATGCAAAACAGTTCTACACACCTCTTTATTACTTAAAATTAGAAAAATTTGAACATCATCATCATCCAAAATAAAGGTTGGTCTCCTAGATTGCATTGACGATGAAATGTAACTTAATCTCAGCTGCGTCATAGCTTCATCCACTATAATCTTACTCTGTATTTTATCTCTTAACATAGAATAAGTCATCTCATCGGTAGATGTCTTAAACAATAAACCATAGGTTTGACTATGTTCCTTTGCAATCCATTCGTATTCACCACTACTACCATCTCCGATCCTTGAATAGTATCCCCATAATCATAATGTATGATTGTGCGATCAATATTGTTCATTGTCCCTGAAAAAAAATTAAGAATAAAATTACTACATTTCAGTGATACCAGTTTGTACCATTTGCATTTTTAATAGTTGTACAAATTTGCACTAAGTTGTACCATTTTTTTTTCAATAGTTGTATCAATTTGCACTAAGTTGTACCATTTGCAATGGTAATACCAGTTTATACCATTTGCGATAGTAATACCAATTTGTACCAGTTATACTACATCGCGAAATTGGATCTGTTTGGATCAAAACTATTAATCTCTAGCTATGATTCATTGTAAATCAACTAATAAAATCCATTAATTAACAACACAATGTCCTAATACAATCACAACACAAGGTTTCTAACCCAATGTACATACAATAACCTCAAAATATTCAAATATTTTAAAATATCAATTGAAACCATTCATCCTAAATTACAACCTAAAACTTATTTTACTACTTAATATATTTACATATATATCTAATTAGATGCAAACATAAGAAATTGTAATTATTTATCTCAATGTTGGAGTTTCAAGCTTTCAAGTGACTCTTTTCAAATTCTCTTTTAATCTTTGAAATCGACAAACGAGAGAGCTTCGAGAAAAGAAAGAAGAATGAGTTTTAAAATCTCAATTTTTCTTGGTTGCTATATTTTAATTTTTTAAAATTTTTATTTTATTTTAATTTTGTATTTCTTAACTGAAGGGTATAATAGTTTTGACATATTATTTTATAAAAAAAAGTATTTAAGATTAAATGAGAGTATATAGAAAATGATAGAAAAGGGGAAGAGAGAAAAGGACAACTGAAACACTTGCTCTGTTAAGGTTCTGTCTTTTTTTTTTTTGCTTCACTTCATTATATAACCCTACCCTTCTTCCTTCTCTTTAACCATTTTTTTCAGTTTCTCGCTGTTCCACTCCACTCTCTGTCTCTTTACCTTTTTGACTCTATACTAGTCGCCGGCGAAATTTTTAACGGTTAATAATTTTCCGGGGATTGACCCGAGACATCGAGATCTAAATCTACCATTGGAGTTTTGTTTGGGGTAAGCATGGATTAGTCTTCTCTTCTTCGTTTTTTTATTGCATCATTTATTCTTCCTCTTCTGCTCCATATGATCTTTTTTTTTGCGGATCTGGATGCATTTTCCTATTTCATATTTTGTTTTATGATTTTTGGGAGTTTTAAGTCTCCGATTCGGATCTGATTGCTCTATTTGGATTTTAGGATCGATCTCATGTTAATCCGAAACGATTCTATTTTGGAACGGAGATTAATTAAAAAGATACGATTTTTGACATTTATTTCTGTTTTTGTTTGTAAAGTTAAAAAATTTCAAGATTCTGACATTGTATAATTCAATCGATTTCAGTAATTTCTACAGATTAATTTGGGTTTAGCATCGGAGCTAGAACATTATGCAACTTTGGAAACTCACTGGATTGGGGTAAAAAAGAGTTGAGGATGATGTGTGTTATATTGTTTTGGTTGGTTTGAAAGTTTTTGATGGAGAAAATAATAAAGAGATGGAGATTGTTTTGGAGCAACATTCGAAATCTATATCCGGATGCTGGGACTATAGTTGCCCAATTAAGAAAGACTTGTTTTTGATTCTTGAAGAAGAAGAAGAGTCTTGACAGAATCTGTTGTTTGTTTTTGGGTTGGGTTTGGATTCTTTGTATTGAAATAGGTTGTAACATTAATAATGGCTGCGGAAGAACATTCTCCTGAGAGAAGAGAACTCTCTGCTTCTGCTTCTGTAGTTGTGAATTCGAGGGTAGGAGATAACGATGGTCATCATCGCCGTAGGCTTGGATCAAGTGACTTGCTTCTACCTGGTCTTATCGATGACGTTGCTCTAAACTGTCTTGCTTGGGTTCCGAGATCAGATTATCCTTCGTTGTCTTGTGTAAGCAAGAAGTACAATAAATTGATCAACGATGGACATTTGTTTAGCTTGAGAAAGGAATTGGGGATAGTGGAGTATCTTGTTTTCATGGTTTGTGACCCGAGAGGTTGGTTAATGTTTTCTCCTATGAAAAAGAAATGGATGGTGTTACCTAAAATGCCATGTGACGAGTGTTTCAATCATGCTGATAAAGAGTCTTTAGCTGTAGACGATGAGCTTTTGGTTTTCGGGAGAGAGTTGTTTCAGTTTGCGATTTGGAAATACAGTTTGAGGTCTCGGTGTTGGGTTAAATGCGAAGGTATGCATCGTCCTCGCTGCTTGTTTGCATCGGGAAGCCTCGGTGGTATCGCTATAGTTGCGGGAGGTACTGATATGAATGGGAATATATTAGCATCAGCTGAGCTTTATGATTCTTCATCAGGGAGATGGGAAATGCTTCCTAATATGCATTCTCCTCGAAGACTATGCTCAGGTTTTTTCATGGATGGTAAATTCTACGTGCTTGGAGGAATGTCAAGCCCTAAGGTATCGGTTACTTGTGGGGAAGAGTTTGATCTTGAGACAAGGAAATGGAGGAAGATAGAAGGAATGTATCCGAATGTGAACCGAGCGGCTCAGGCTCCACCTCTTGTTGTGGTGGTGAACAATGAGCTATTCACGCTTGAGTACTTAACCAATATGGTGAAAAAGTATGATAAGGTGAAGAACAAATGGGAAGTAATGGGAAGGTTACCGCCAATGGTGGATTCGTCTAACGGTTGGGGATTGGCGTTTAAACCATGCGGGGATCAATTGTTGGTGTTTTGTGGGCAACGAGGGTCTCATGGAGAAGGCATTGTGGTGAATTCTTGGTGTCCAAAATCGGGAGGTAAAGATGGAAACTTGGATTGGAAAGTTCTTGGAGTTAAAGAAAATGTTGGTGTCTTTGTGTATAACTGTGCTGTGATGGGTTGTTAAAAAAGAAACCATCTTTGTTTCTTCGTCTTCGAAAGTTTGGTTTTTTTCATTACATGAAATCTATCTCTGGTTCGTTCTTCTTCATCTTCTCTATTGACTGGTTCTTTAGTTTTTTTCTAGTTTTTGCTCTCGAGTCTTGAGATTATTATGTTTTTTTGTGTCTGTTCTGTTTTTAATTTTTGTGGGTAAATTGGAAAAATGAGAAAATTCATTACTCTGCTAAATGTTGTCTCTAATTATTACTTCATTCATCATTTACTTGAAAGAAAGAAAAAAATCCCATTTGTGTCATATTTTACCGAGAAATGGCATTGTTGTGAAAAGTGAAACTGTGAAAGCAATAGAAGGCGGCTTTAAATGGAGTTTCGTGATCCTATGATCGATCTAGGTCCCGCACGACCCAAAGCCGGAGGAAGAGGAGATTATGAATTAGGAATTTAATTACTATCATTGTATATTGTATTATTAATCAATAAATGATGATACGTTTGTTTTCGAAAATATTTAATGCAGTCAGGATTTTTTAATTAGAAACAGTCTCCTCCAGGCTCCATCTATTTCACTTGAACGTACAAATTAGTCTGAAATTTTCAGTGAGCTGAAAAAGTAGTCATCATGTGAATGTTTATGTGATCCTTATTTTTGCAGACGTACACTGGTACACATGCGGAATCCTGGTGTCCAAAAAGTTCAATGTAATTCAACATATGTAGTTCATTAATCATAATTTTTTAAGTTCTTTTTCTTATTTTGAAAAAAAAGTTTTTTGATCTAAAAATTGTTTACGACAAAAAAACATCCAGCTAATATTTATTAAGTTATTTATAAAGTGGTATATTTTTTTAGCTCATTAAAAAAAATAGCTCTTAGACCATTCTCATCTCTAATATTTTTAAGAGTGTTTTAAAAATTAATTATTATTAAAATTAAAGACATTCCCTAATATTGATATCCAAAATATCTCTAGAAAGATACAATCTTCACTATTCATCCATTAAAAACACTCATTTTTCTTTTTTTAATTAGTTTTATATTTAAAAACATTCACAAAAATGACCAATGTGGGTGCTTTAATGGGCTGGTGTGTTTTCAGCCTTGAACTTGGGATTTAAATTTATTTCAGTTTCAACATGTACAGTCTACTTTTGAGGATTTATATTATTTATGTATCTTGAGATAATTATTAGCCATCTAAAAGTTTTTTTCTCGACAGGTCCGCAAAACTACAAGATCGTCTCTTAACATTTAAAAAAAAAAAAAACTACTACAAGATCGCTTGTAAGCTACCAAAAATAAGATAATGACGTGCCTGATCTGTATTCTGATGGATTGGGATATTCCAATATGGTGATGGGTTCTCAACTGAGTGAGAGAGACCAACCAATGTATTTGCAATTTTGCATGCGTGGAAGTTACCATGTAATACAACACATGAGTTTACGTATATTAATGGGTGAAATAATATGTATTGTCATGGAAGTTAAGAAAAGATTCTGTATTTTTATGGAAAATTTGTGGTAGACTCTTGATTTTATGTAGCATGTTTCCTAAATTGAAAAAAAAAAAAAACCTTTAAAGTTGATGGAAACAAGCAGAATACTGTTATGATTGAAACACGGAATATTACTCATCCTATTTTAAAAACTCTAAGAACTAAAATGCTGATAAATAAGGATCGATAGTCCAATAAAATTTTGATAAATCTTTGGTAGTTGACATAATCTTCTAGAATGTATATTTTAAGATTTTCTAAAAGAAAGACAAAAATTTCTGGCTGTGTCAAAAACCCACTAAGGTCATTGTTAATGTGCGTACGTTTATTTAATTCTATTTATGCTAAAGAATCAGATCATCTGGCTGATTCTTTCTCCCCAACAATGTGGGCACTTCGAGCTTGACCTCACATACAGTCGTACATACGCATACACACTTTATTTGTATTAATTATTACATTTATATGGTTAGGGGAATGGTCAGTTCATGACTCATTGCCTGCAATAAGTGCAATACTGTAAACCCTACATTACCCATGAGATGGCATAAATTTATAAGTCAATATATTCATAACCTAAATTTTAAAAACCTTACATAATCAATTATCCTACGAAATTATTGAACCTTTTATTATCATCCATACACGTAATTCACTCATCATTCATTCGAAGGAAAACCCTATAGGCCACGTTGGAGGATATCAACGTTTACAGATAACGACCATATGGTTTTGGTGTTCCACGAGATCCTAGTTCAACTCGAATCGTGGAGTAAGTATGTGTTCTATTATTCTGATTTTCCTTTATCAAAAAAACAAAAAAAGTATTTGATTGTTTTTCATTTTACCTTTGCTTCTTTTCTTTTTTTATTACCTTATTTGTGTTATATGAAAAATTTGTAGTTTTCAAATGAAACTACAATCTTTAGCGCGTCTTTAAAATATCATTTTCTAATTGTACATGCAAATAAATAAGTGAAATTTGTTTTTATTGGGTGTATGTGTCTAACAGTCTTTTAATTTATTTTAAAAATATTAATATGGTTTAATAGTAATTTTATGGTGATAATAATGTCATAGACTGATAGACATAATCATATATGATATAAATATAATGATTCTTAAAAGTTTAGTTTCTAAAATCAACGTACATCCTATCTGTTCGCACCAAAATTATACACAAAATTTATACAAACAGTTAGATTAAATAAACTTCATCATTGTAGAATATAAAATCCATATAGCTTTTCAATCTAGTGGCTCGTCATTAATTATATAGATTCTGACTTATAATACATGCCCAAAGAAGCTTATTATGATAAATGTAAACATAAACATACCTATAATCAAGGCTATAATGTCACACATATGTAGAGAGAGCGAGATTGCCTACTAATATGCTTTAGCTTTGCCTTCTGTGTTGGTTTGGATCACTTTGGTACGCTACTTTTCACGTCATCGGTAGGTTTGGCCATTCAGATATATATATATATATATATATATATATATATATATATATGTTTTCTAAATGTTCCATGAGTTATTCTCATACAAATTTTAAGACTTTCAAAAGTTGTTCATGTAAAAAAGTCAACTATAACATTGTTCCTAATTAGAGGGGTCTACACCGTTATTTATGCCGTCATTTCAATTTGGGCCTATTTATTAGAGGTTTCCAGTTATATAATCAATGCAATTGAACTACTGTTGTATCGTTAATTTACATTGTATTCAAAATTATAAAATCGTGCATAATGAGTCTCATCTGTTATGCTTTTTATATCTAGCACAGTGGTACTGTAGAATATTAAATATATTATCAAAACTATAGAAACATACGTAAGATGATTTACATAAATGGAAAAAATTAAATCTTCAATATTCTACCACTTCCGATAAAGATTGGCTGATTTTGAATTATAGTCAAAACTAGCTTTTATTACGTAAGTGATTACTCTTACAAAGTTTTTAAAAGCAGAGATTCTTCGTAAGAAGCAAAATATGTAAACTAAAGCCACTTTTATTTCCGGCATCATTCCAAAGCCAAATTCAAATACTATAATACGACTTTATCCTTCATTAATCAGCATTTACAAAAGTTGTAGAAACTAGAAACACACAAAAAACATTACAAATATAACTTCTTTTTTAGTTTCTATACGTTTGTGGTTATTCTTTTTCTTTTTGCCTAAAAAAATAATATATATATATATATGTGCGGTCACCAGAAAAACACACTGCTGATCGAAATGTACTTAATTCATATATCACAAATAATTAAAAGTGACAACTAATAGTAAATTTCTTTGGCCTAAATTAACGAAAATTTAGAAGACAAAAGTTGGATCCAAGGGATCGTAAATTTGTAATCTAATAAAGCTTTAAAAATGAAATAGAGATGACGGTTTCAATTTGGCGCATATTAACGTGAATTAATAAAAACAAAAAAAATATAGAAAATGTCAAATCACATAATATATTATCATACAATTTATAGTTGTCGAATATAATAAGTATTTAATATTTAATGAGAGAAAACGTATTATCTGCGCCACCTAACCAAGCACAAACTTCACGCATGATCGTGATGTATGAAAATTCGGATCTCTAAGTACTTGGCATCAAACAAGCATTCACAAGCTTTGCTAAACCTAATGCATCACTAGCAACAGTTACATTTTAATATCATAAGCATGTCACGTTATTTAGTGTATTCTTCTATAATTATATCTAATAGACATTGCGCTTGGAAAAGTCCAATTTTTTCACAATCGGCTTTTGTAATTGTTAACAAACATTGAGCAAACAAAAATTTTAACTCTAAATATTGAACAAAAGAAAATGAGTGTTTTAAACAAAAAAAAGAACTATCTTGTAAAAATGACTTCACATCTAATCTGATACGAATTCGTTAATCCGCCTAATTAGCTGTCTCGTCCAACGGATCCAAAATTATGATAATTCTAATCTATATTTTTATACATCCAAACCTATAAATGGAAATGAAAATTTTAGTCAAAACAGTAAGTTATTTTGGAAACCATTACACGATTTTTGTGACTAAAAGATATGAGAACTACTATTCCTTCTGTTTCAGAAAGCTTGATATGAGAACTACTACTCTCTTTGTTTCAGAAAATTTGATGTTAATGATATTTTACACAAATTAAGAAAATAATCATTACTTTTAAAAAATATATTATTTTCTCTCACCAACAATTATTCTAATAATTATAAACCAATAGTAATATAGTAAATATAATTATTTTCAATCATTACATCTTAATATTTACAATTTATCAATAAAAAAACATACTAAAAAATCAATCTTTGTGAAATAAAATAAAGGAGTTAAAATATCAAACTTTCTGAAACTAAGAGAGTATAATACAAATGCATGTGTTACATCAAACTTGGGTGATATACTAATATATCAAAATCAAAACGCGAAAAAAGATTTAGCAATAAAATGAACGAGTTGAAAAAAATAATTGATTTTTTTTTTGAGTTGAATATCATTCAACACTTTTAACTCTAAAATAGTAGATGAATGAGTTGAACATTTTTTCTTTATAATTTGTATATTTGTTCAATTTTTTTAGCTGAATGAATTAAACTATTTTTTCAACTTATTTATTTTAAATGATAAAATATTATATGAATGTTCATTCAACTTTTTCAACTTGTTAATTTAAGTAACCATTTGCAACTTTAATTGAAGAAAAAAAGAGAGACAGAGAGAAGTAAAACCAATATGATAGTACACATGTCATACTCATACCTTAGCACGAGTTAGTACTTGTAGACAAAATGTAAAACTACATTATCAGATTGTGCCGCACCGCATCAAATAACACGCATCATACACTATAGTTTATTTCCCCAAAATTATGTATTTAAAGAAATTCACCGACTTTTTTGTTTGTTGGGTTAATGTATGTATATATCCTAAATACTGTGGTCATATTGCCCAATTACACAAATGATTTTCATTAACTTGTATAAATATTGTTGGGCCACAATTTACTAAGATTTATTGAGTCTATAAATTGTGTAAAAATTGAATTGAAATGAGCATGGGCCTAAAGTGGCAAAGCCTCAATTTTAAGTTAAATGTGGAATTTGTCCCACATTGCTTGGAAGTTGTGTTTTCAAGTTGTATATATATGGTCATGTTTATACATGAGGTTAAATGACTATGGGATGAGAAAATGGGAACCACACGCGCGCGCTGCACCCGTCGAGTGTGTCGTGGGTCGTGGGTCCCTGCGCGCGTATCTTTCTTTTTGGGAAAAATTCGTAAGAAGTTTCTGAAGCCCATTAAGGAATGAAGCCCAATAAAGAATTCGAACCAAGGGCATATTCGAACGAATATTCCTCTGTTAGTGCGATGAGAGACTTGCGCAACAAGCAAGGAATATTCTCCGAATATGCTCCAGCGGTTTGCGACGAGCGAGGAATATTCTCCGAATATGCTTCCTCGAAACCGCCCATCTCACCCTATATATACCACATCAATTCGATAGAAATATTCATTCAATCATTCGCTCTCTGATCTGAAAAAGCGAAACCAACAAGAAAAAAATTCGATCTTCGATCTCCCCTTGAATTCGTAAGTCGTTTTCTCGAGAGTATCGTAGAATATATATAGTTCGCTGGATTCTTCTTTCGAGTGTTACGAAAAAGGATCGTTAGCAATTGTATCCTAGGATTCAAAAGTCGCATCAAACGGTCACACTACAGGCGATTTATTGAGTTAAGGAAAGAGACCAAGTCTCGCCTTTGCTTAGTCGGTGTTGCGTTTATAAGATTTAGTCCGCAATTTCATTTCCAGAAATTTGAGCGCCTACAATCTTAACTCAATAAATCCGCTTTTAGCCTATCGCTCTAATCGGATTTGTTTTTGCGGTTATAAACGCCACCAGTCCCGTTTCAAATCGTTTTTTGGCCCGCTTCACTGCGGTTATTTTAAGCCAAATAGTTCGATTTAAACGTTTTTCCTGGATCTGCGATTCGCTTCATAGCGTTTACACGGATCATTTTTTGAAATTAAGTTTCAAAAAGGAAAAAAAATATTTTTTCGGTTTTTTCGATTCGCTTAAGGCGTTTCCGCAAAAGAATTTATATATTTTAAAAGAAATATATATTAAAAATATTTTGGGTTTTTGCGATTCACTTAGGGCGTTTCCGCGAAAGGAGTTATATATTTTAAAAGAGAAATATATATTAAAAATATTTGAAAAAAATATTTTTTGATCTCCACGGATTGGATAATTAATTCGAATATTAAAAACGTTTTTTGGTATATTCAAATCGTTTTTTGAAAAATATTTTGAATTATTAATTGCATCTACCTGATAAACCTTTTGTGTGTTGTATCAGGAAAATGGCAGCAATTGATGGTACAAATGTGGATGTGAACGAGACACCTCTTCAAGATACCGCGAATACAGAGGAGACAACTCGAAGGGCTTTGTTTGTTGGACCGCCTCTAGCGGCGACACAAGTGAAGGTGGCGCCTGTGGTGCCCACCCAGCCTCAAGTCTCCTGTCAAGGACTGCAACCTGAGAAGTTTGATGGCAAAAATTTCAAAACATGGCAGAAAAAGATGCACTTTTTTCTCCATGCGATGCACCTCTCCAGGTATCTGACGGAGGATCAGCCCATCATTCCCGGAGGAAATACGGATGTGCATGTCGTTGGAGCGGTGGATGCATGGAATCAAGGAGATTTCATGACCCAAGGCTGGATTTTAGGGCGGCTTGTGGAGGATCTCTACGAATCTCTCGAAGCCAAGACTTCCGAAGCCTTGTGGTTAGCTTTGGAGAAGAAATACAAAGCTGATGATGCTGGATGTCAGAAGTTTGCGACCGCAAAATTTCATGACTTCATGATGGTGGACACCAAACCCATCATGGAACAAGTGGAGGCATTCCAACGAATTTGTCAAGAAGTCGCTGCTGAGGGAATGTCTATTTGTGAAATCTTCATGGTGAACAGTTTCATCGAGAAGCTCCCTCCGGGTTGGATCGACTTCAAGAACTACCTCAAGCACAAGAGGAAGGCGATGAGTCTGGAAGATTTGATCCAGAGGTTAAACACCGAGGACAGAAACCGGACTGCAAACCGAAGTGCAAACGGGATCCAGTTCCGTGAGCACACTATGAATGTGGCTGTTCACAAAGGAAAGGCAAAGCCATTGCTACTTCTCCTTTGAAGCCAACGGCCAAGAACTTCAAGAAGAAAAGTGCCGCTGAACCATCTAAGAAGAAGTTTTTTAAGGGCAAATGCCACTATTGCGGTAAGAATGGTCACAAGGCCACTGATTGTCGCAGCAAAGCCAAGACCTTGCAGCTCCAAGCCAACCTCACTGAAGGGGACCTTTGTGCTGTGGTGACTGAGGTCAACATGGTGGAAGACAATCCAAGTGAATGGTGGTAGGACACAGGTGCCACAACTCACATCTGCAACGATAGAGCGATGTTCAGCACCTATCAGAAGAGCAAGGCAGAGTCACAACTCTTCATGGGAAACACAGCGTTCTCCAAGATTGCTGGAACGGGGAAGGTGGTTCTACGTTTGACCTCGGGACAAGAACTCACACTCCAGAATGTGAAACATGTCCCAGATATGCGGAAGAACCTGATTTCCGGCACCCTCCTAAGCAAGGCCAAATTTGTTGTGATCTTTGAGGCTGACAACCTCATTTTGAAGAAGTTTGGCATGTACCTTGGAAAGGGATACGTCAAGGAAGGACTTGTGAAGATGTGCGTCCAGGCGGTTGTCAAGGGTGACAAGGGTGACAAGGGTGAAGCAAGTAGCTCTAAGAATAAGAATGTTGCAAATGTTGTTTCAGATGTTGATCCAGAAACTGTTGTAACCAATGATGAAATGAATATGAATTCAGTTGCTTACTTGCTTGAGTCTTTTAATATTTGGCATGAAAGATTAGGACATGTGAATTATAAATCAATAAATCGTTTGATGAATTTGAACCTAATCTCTAAATGCAAAATGAGTAAAGAAAAATGTGAAGTGTGCGTACAGGCCAAACTCACTAAAACACCATCACCCCATATCGAAAGAACAAACACACCTTTAGGTTTAATACACACAGATTTATGTGACTTAAAATCTGTTCCAACTAGAGGTGGGAAAAAATATTTTGTGACATTTATAGATGATCACACGAAATATTGTTATGTCTATTTGCTAAAAAGCAAAGACGAAGTTTTGGAAAGGTTTAAGGAATTTAAACTAGAAGTTGAGAATCAACTGAGTAAGACTATTAAAATAGTCAGAAGCGACAGAGAAGGAGAGTACGATGGTAGGTTTAATACCTTTTGTCAAGAACATGGGATTATCCACCAAACGATTGCTCCTTATTCACCAGAATCTAATGGAGTTGCGGAACGAAAAAACTGAACTCTAAAAGAAATGATGAATGCAATGTTGCAGAAATCTGGGTTAGCCCAGAACATGTGGGGGAAAGCGTTGCTTACCACAAATTATATCCTTAACAAAATTCCACACAAAGTAACGGGTAAAACACCCTATGAACTTTGGAAAGGTGTTGTACCTTCGTACAAATACCTCAAAGTGTGGGGGTGCCTAGCAAAAGTAGTTGTACCACCTCCGAAAAAAGGTCACGATGGGACCTAAAAACTGTGGATTGTATTTTCATTGGATATGCACACAATAACTATCGGTTCTTGGTATATAAATCAGAAATACCAGATATCCATGTTAATACAATAATGGAATCACGCAATGCGTCGTTCTTTGAAAATGTGTTCCCTTGCAAGAATACATCGTATCCAAAATGGACACGTGATCAAAGAGACGAAAATGAGGCAAGCACCTCTGGTACTTCAGTCCTAGAGGACGAAGAACATCCTGAAGATGAACCTAGACGCAGTAAAAGAGCTCGTAGGGAAAAATCTTTTGGCGATGATTTCATGATGGTTTTTCTCTTAGAGAACGAACCAAGAATATTTGCAGAAGCCATGCCTACACCAGATGGACCTTTCTGGAAGGAAGCCGTCAATAGTGAGATTGACTCTATTATGCAACACCATACATGGGAGATAACCGATCTACCCGAAGGGTTTAAAGCACTAGGGTGTAAATAGATTTTTAAAACCAAGCTAAAAACTGATGGATTAATTGATAAATATAAGGCCAGGTTGGTGGTCCAAGGTTTTCGACAAAAAGAAGGTTTAGATTTATTTGACACCTATTCTCCGGTGACGAGAATAACCTCTATAAGAATGTTGATAGGAATTTCAGCATTAAGAGACCTGGAAATCTATCAAATGGATGTAAAAACTGCCTTTCTAAATGGTGATTTAGAAGAGGAGATTTACATGAAACAACCTGAAGGTTTTGTCATCCCAGGACAAGAACACAAAGTCTGTAGACTTGTGAAGTCATTATACGGGCTTAAACAAGCTCCAAAACAATGACATGAGAAATTTGACAACGTAATGATGTCAAACGGATTCTCAATAAATGAATGTGACAAGTGTATCTATGCTAAAAGTACGCCAAATGGGTATATCTTGCTATGTTTGTATGTAGATGACATGCTCATTATTAGGAGTAATAAAGACATGATCAATCAGACTAAGACTATGCTTAGTCAAAAATTTGACATGAAAGATATGAGACTTGCGGACGTGATTCTAGGAATCAAGATTATTAGAAATTTTAAAGGAATTATCTTGTCTCAAGCTCATTATGCTGCAAAGATACTTGAAAGATTTAAAGCATATTCTAATGGGACGGCAAAGGCTCCAGTTGACGCCCAACTTCATCTGACTAAAAATTCAGGCGAAGCGGTGTCACAAGTGGAATATGCAAGGGTGATCGGAAGTCTGATGTACTTAACAAATTGTACTAGACCTGATTTAGCGCACTCAGTAAACGTACTTAGTCGCTACACCAGTAATCCAGGACATACTCATTGGAAAGCTATAACAAGAGTATTAAATTACTTACGTTATACACAAAATTATGGTCTGCACTATGGCAAAGAACCGGTAATTTTGGAAGGATATAGCGATGCAAATTGGATATCCGACTTCAAAAACTCAAAATCTACGAGTGGCTATGTATTCACGCTGGCAGGTGCAGCTGTGTCCTGGAAATCTTCCAAACAAACTTTGTTAGCCAGATCAACTATGAAATCTGAGTTTATAGCGCTAGACAAAGCCGCATAGGAAGCAGAATGGCTTCGGAACTGGTTGGAAGATATACCGATGTGGGAGAAACCAGTGCAAGCTCTTCGTGTACACTGTGATAGCCAGTCGGCTATAGCTAAAGCACTGAATAATCTCTATAATGGTAAATCTCGTCATATTAGAAGACAACATAAAACCATCAGACACTTGATCTCAACAGGAGTAATCACCATAGATTACATAAAATCAAATGACAATCTAGCGGATCCATTTACTAAAGGATTGTCACGTGATCAAGTGGTAAAGTCATCAAGAGGAATGGGCCTAAAGCCTGTAAATTAAGAGGAGGTTTGATGGAAACCCCACCTACGTGTGCGATCCCAAGAAGTAGGTTCAAAGGACAACTAAATTAAGTTGAATCGAGAAAAAGCAGCATATGTGCCCGTTCCTAGGATGATAAACAGCTACTAGTATGTGATAAGGATAAGCATTATGCTTTTAATGATTTCATAGTTTCGTCATAGTGGAGTATAACAGGATACTTCTGAAAGGAAACTCATGACAGATCACCTAATGAGTGTGAAATAGGGCCGTTTCTAGGAGAATGAAAGTAAGGCTATATTCTCCAAGTTCACTCATGAAAAACCAGGAAAGTTCAAGGCCAAAATGAACACAATAGAGAACATCGTTCTACGAAAAAATGTAGCTATG
The DNA here is from genome assembly GCA_028015245.1 of Cardamine occulta. Lineage (NCBI taxonomy): Eukaryota > Viridiplantae > Streptophyta > Magnoliopsida > Brassicales > Brassicaceae > Cardamine > Cardamine occulta. The sequence continues at coordinate 18,468,002 of CM051390.1, forward strand.
CTATACCTGTTGTCTAGGTTTACATCAAAGTCTGGGTGGTTCAAGACATCATGTTCACCTCCTAGCCAAGTAAGCCCGACAGATATTAAAAATGATTGGTTCAAAGCTGAAACACGCTACCTCTCAGATATAGTTACATCTTCGCATACTCTCGAAAGTCATGCAACTAAGTAAAGTAGTCTAGTCTAGCCGAGTCTGTCTAAGTCCTTTTGTTTCAAACGTTTAGAGTCATTTCTATTCATGTGGGGGATTGTTGGGCCACAATTTACCAAGACTTATTGGGTCTATAAATTGTGTAAAAGTTGAATTGAAATGACCATGGGTCTAAAGTGGCAAAGCCTCAATTTTAAGTTAAATGTGGAATTTGTCCCACATTGCTTGGAAGTTGTGTTTTCAAGTTGTATATATATGGTCATGTTTATACATGAGGTTAAATGACTATGGGATGAGAACATGGGAACCACACGCGCGCGCCGCCGGTCGTGGGTCGTGGGTCCTCGCGCGCGTATCTTTCTTTTTGGGGAAAATTCGTAAGGAGTTTCTGAAGCCCATTAAGGAATGAAACCCACTAAAGAATTCGAACCAAAGGCATATTCGAACGAATATTCCTCTGTTAGTGCGATGAGAGACTTGCCCAACAAGCGAGGAATATTCTCCGAATATGCTCCAGCGGTTTGCGACGAGCGAAGAATATTCTCCGAATATGCTTCCTCGAAACCGCCCATCTCACCCTATATATACCACATCAATTCGATAGAAATATTCATTCAATCATTCGCTCTCTGATCTGAAAAAGCGAAACCAACAAGAAAAAAATTCGATATTCGATCTCCCCTTGAATTCGTAAGTCGTTTTCTCGAGAGTATCGTAGAATATATAGTTCGCTGGATTCTTCTTTCGAGTGTTGCGAAAAAGGATCGTTAGCAATTGTATCCTGGGATTCAAAAGTCGCATCAAACGGTCACACTACCGGCGATTTATTGAGTTAAGGAAAGAGACCAAGTCTCGCCTTTGCTTAGTCGGTGTTGCGTTTATAAGATTTAGTCCGCAATTTCATTTCCAGAAATTTGAGCGCCTACAAATATTACAATTAACAAAAAATAAAAAAACTTGTGTTAATATTGTCGATTCAAAATGGAAAAAAAATGATTGGTTCACATTAGTATAAAATTTGTAAATGTGACTTATCCAGAAAACAATTTTGAAATTTACATCACAATGACCCCAAAAAAAAAAACTCGTAGTGTATAGCTAGCTTTAAGGTAGGCAACAAAGAGGATGACAAAGAGAAAAGAGAAGTGGGCAAATCTTTGAGGAACAGAGCAGAGCAGAGAGGGGTAGGCCCATCTCTTTCTCCGATAAAATGAGAATAATGCTTTTCTCTTTTCTCTTTCCTTTTTTTTTTTCATTCTTCTTCCTCATTTACAGCCCAATTCCACTATCTTCCTCATCATAGTTAGCACTCATCTCGAAAAGATAAACTAACTAACACCTCTCTTTCTCTTGTTCCTTCCGTTTCAAAGTTTCTTCCTTTTGGGCGGGTTTCAAGGAAGTTTTGGAATTTATCTCTTTTTGGGGACGTTTCTTTCATTTCTAGGCTTGTTCTACTTGAACCTGTGGATTTTATTTCTAGTTCTAGCTACTGTGTCACGCTTTCTATATGAAGCTTGTGATTACTATATAAGATTATTCTGAGTGTCTTTTGTCTGGCCTTCTATTAAAAGTTTTCTATTTTCTATTTTTAAGGTTTTGCCTTCGTTTTCTCTTCCTTTTACTTATGCTTTTATGCAGAGTATTTGAATTTTGGGGATTTTAAAGGTTGTCTCAAATTGAAATCAATTTCTCGTTGTTTGTATAGTGATGGGTACTGAAGAGAAGTCTTTTAATTCTATTGATTCAAACCATGGTGATTCTGCCCCTGCTTCAAATCAGGTACATATACAAACACATACACATCAAACATATGTATGTATTTCAAAGTATGGATTTTGGTTTCAAAGATTTGAACTTTGAATGAATTAGATGTGTCTATTGAATGGAATAGAAAAGATTTGAGCTCTTTTGTGCTACTTATTTGCCAAGATTTGCTTGGTATGATTTAAAAATCCATGCTTTTGGAGCTGATCAAATTGTGTTTGGGAATCTTAATCTCTGATTATTGTTGTTAGTTTCACTTTCATCGAAGGTATTACTTCTCTTGAGGAACTGCTGTGTTGTTTTAAGTTCTCATAGAACTCTTTTGTTACTTTCATCTTTGTTCTTAATGATAAGGCTGAAGGATCCTCTGATATAACAGAAGAGACTTTTACAAATGTTCAACAATGGAGGCGAAACAACCTCTCTTTGCAGATACCCTCGAGAGCTACTGGTCTTTCTCCTGAAGATTCTGTTGTAATCAAAATGCCTCCAACGCCTAGTCCAACTCCAAAAAGAGTGAACTTTGCTTTGACTTCGACTTCTCCAGGTCCTGCTTCTACTTCTTCTTCTGTTCCTCTGCGTGGCAAGTCGTCCCTGAAGAATCTATTGCCAAAGGCTGGTTTCAAACCAAAAAGCTCTAACATCGATATCGAGAAGGGACAAGGGAATGCATGTTCTCCTTCTGCGTTGCAGGAGAAGGCTTCAATAGCGAGGTCATTATCACTTTCAAAGTTATTTACGCCTAGGATCAAGAGAACTTCATCTCTACCTGTGACTACTGTTATTCTTTCAAACTCAGAGTCAGCTCATGGTGGAAGCAGTGTTACTCCTCGAACTCCAAGCGTAAGCTTTCTCCTGTATCATTTCAGAGAGCTTTACGATTGTTTAGGTACTTATACTTGGTATTGCAGAGCAAAGGGAGTGTAAAGATAGCTCGCTCTCGCTCTGTGCCTGTTAATGACAAGGATTTAAGCCTAAAGGGAATGGATTCATTCTTCAGAGTAATTCCTTCGACTCCTCGTGTAAAGGAAGGAGACATTGTCTCAAATGCATCAGAGGCTGCTAATACTGGTAATTTCATGTTTTAATCGGTTGTATCTTGTATTTTTTTTTTTTTTTGTTTTTCCTGAGATATTTGTTTACTGGACCCAACAAATCTATCTTAATGTACTGAACAGAAACAGGTGATGCTGATGATGGAGAAGACATACCTGAGGATGAAGCAGTTTGTAGGATTTGTTTGGTAGAGCTCTGTGAAGGAGGAGAAACCTTAAAAATGGAGTGTAGTTGCAAAGGCGAACTTGCTCTTGCCCACAAAGATTGTGCTCTTAAATGGTTCACCATAAAAGGTAACAAGACCTGTGAGGTATGTAAACAAGAAGTTAAGAACTTACCCGTAACACTCTTACGGATCCAAAGCATGCGAAATTCTGGTGTTCATCAGCTAGATGTCACTGGATACAGGTAAAATACTCTTATATGTCTCATTCTTGTACAAATCAAAACATTCAAACTTCCTCTTGGTTGAATAGTCAACTTGGCCTAAATCTCTGCATCATTTCTTGACAGGGTTTGGCAGGAGGTGCCGGTTCTAGTAATCATCAGCATGCTCGCTTACTTCTGCTTCCTTGAGCAGCTTCTGGTAATCCGTCTCTACTATATACAACACTCTTTAACAACAACAACCATCCGGATTTAGATATACGTATACAGAAATACTACAGACAGATATCTATAACAGTAAGTTTCATTTGCAGGTTGAGAAATTGGGTACGGGTGCAATCGCGATATCGCTGCCATTTTCTTGTATTCTTGGTCTTCTTGCATCCATGACAGCATCAACTATGGGTAGGTCTTCTTTTGAAAAATACTCTTTTCAATGGGCTCCTCCACTCTGATCCTGTTTTTGGTTTTGAAATTTTTTTGTGCAGTAATGAGAAGATTTGTGTGGATTTACGCATCTGTCCAGTTTGCTTTGGTCGTTCTCTTCGCTCATATATTTTACTCGGTGGTTAGTACTCTTCATCACATATATTGTCTAAAAACTGGTGCGAGACATATACTTAAAGTTAAAGAACTTGCAAGCTTTTGGTTTAGCGGATAAAAAGCAAGACTTTTGAGATCTCTTAGAGCAAAACTCAGACATAAAGTTGCAACCTTCATCATATATCAGTCTATAATAAACTCAAATTTGTTTGTTGTTTGTTGTTAAAATTCGACCTCTCGGTGATATCAGGTGAAATTGCCACCAGTTCTGTCAGTTCTTCTGTCAACATTTGCTGGATTTGGTGTCTGCATATGTGGAAGCTCAGTGATGGTTGAGTTTGTGAGATGGAAACGAAGATGGCGAGCCAGAAGGCTAGAGCAGCAGCTGAACAATGATCAGACACTGACACAACCACCACAACCGCCCCAACCGGTGGATGCAACAACCTCTATGCATCACCCAAATGCCTCGTAGAGCCAAGAAGTGGAAATATGACTTTTACATTTATACAGTAGTTTGGTTATATGTGATTGTGTTTGTGTGTGTGTATAATAGAAAAGAGAAAGTGATGTAAGGAATGGTCAAAGATTGTTCTTTTGTTTGTTTTGCTTCTTTACATACATCTCCATTGTATTGTTGTAAGTTTGTAACTTTGATTGCTCACAATCTCTGCAAATCAAAGGTTTGTAGTAGTATTGGTTTTATTTTAAACATTTTTTGTTTTTTGGTATAATAAAAGAAAAAGAATCAAATTGAACAAATGGGTCACGAGGCAATCACGTGCCAATTTCTTCGAACACTTCTCTGTTTCTGACTTGCGCTCAAGTCTTTGTTCTTCTTCTCCACGGCGGTGTAGAGATTATACAGCGATGAATCTCTCCACGAGGCTTGCTGAGAAACTTCCCGGAATCTTACCGGTGTCGTCTTCTCCTATCCTGCGTAAAGGTTGTTTTTTTTTAATCTGTTCTGTGTTTGGTTCACGTCTTTTTAGGAATTGGATTCAATTCAAAGGCAAATCCTTCTCTGAGTTTCTGTTTGATTTGAAGAAAACTTTCGTGTTCACTATCTCTCTACCTCTTATATATTCTAGGTTATAGGTCGTAAGTTTCAATCTCGAATTCACAAGCTAATGAGGGTTTTTGTCAATTGTTTCTTCTCATGTGTATTTTAGGAGTCTCCGAGTTAAGATTCTTTTCAATTGCTAACCAAAGTAGAAGATTGAGATGGGGATTACAAAAGAAGATGGTTTGGAGTTTGGAGAGAGCTGAAACTTGTGTAGTTAGCAATTCATGTTTAGTTCATCCAGCAACTGAAGCCTATGCACAAGAAGCTATTGAAGCAATCAAATCCGAGAAAGTTATCGCTGTACCAACCGATACGCTTTATGGCTTCGCTTGTGATGCTTGGTAATCTAAAAATCCTCACTTTATTAGCTGAAATTAGCTTTTAACATTGCTTGGACTAAGTTGTGATTTAAACAACATTACAGTTCTTTAGAAGCGGTTAATAGGATATATGAGATCAAAGGACGTAAACTTACAAGCCCTTTAGCTATCTGTGTTGGTGATGTATTAGATATCAAGAGAGTTGCTACAACGAATCACTTACCTCACGGTTTACTCGATTCGCTCTTGCCTGGTCCAGTCACTCTTGTACTTCAACGAGGTTTGAATCGTCTTCTTATTGTGGTTGCATTGATGTGATCTCTTTATGTGAGAGTGTTCTTCTAGTGTTTTAAACAGGTGAATCAAGCATTCTTGAAAAGTCTTTGAACCCGGGGATTGATACTATTGGAGTACGGGTTCCAGATTGTGAATTCATTAGGGAAGTATCGAGACGCTCAGGCAGTGTGTTGGCTCTTACAAGTGCTAATCTAAGTGGTGATAGAAGCAGTGTTTGTGTTAAAGATTTTGAGAATCTTTGGCAGAATTGTGCTTATGTCTATGATGCTGGTTTGCTTCCATCGGGTCGTGCTGGATCTACAATTGTTGATCTGAGTAAAGCCGGAAAGTATAAGATCATTAGACCCGGAAGGTACTCAATTGTTGCTTAGATCAATAAATGCAGATGAAGAGGTTTAAAGTTTGATTCTTGAGCTAATTACTTAATGATGTTGTTTTTGTTATTAATTCAGCGCGGAGCAGGCAACGGTGGCAATTCTTGAGAAGTATTTGCTGGAAGAAGAAGAAGAAGACACTTAAGAGAAGAAAGCTGGTTAAACTATGAAGCTGATATAACTTGCAAGAATCTGAGGTTTTGCTTTGGTTCTTAATCGAATTTTTGGTATTGGTTTAAGATATGTGTCTTATACGAGAAGATAGTTGATTTTGAGCATATGCGAACTCCAATTTTCTTGGTACGCCTGTGTAATTTAAAGAGACTTGGAGGACCGTTTCATGATTTTCATTTAAATTCTTATTATTGGTCCATTTTGGAAATGAATTTATGCGAATTTATAAGTACTCATGTAGCTCTTATTTTATGTTTCTTAATCTCTTCTCTTCTTCATTCTTTCTCAACTTGATGATATGTAGGGTTTATCATGTCTAAATTTTGTATAATATTTCATAGAAATGGTACATTTTTAGGGAAAGAATGAGAATGTATTTTTTTCCCAATATTATGTGAACTATGGGAAGAAATCAAAATAATGTATTATTTTCTTAAATGTTCCATATCCAAATTTTAATATTTAAAACGTGTCATTGATTAAAGCCAAAGTATTGAAATTAAGTTGACTAAAAAAGTTAATTCGGGTTAAAAACAAACTACTACAGGAAGTTTTCATAAAATATTTAAAGTTACAGGCTTCAAATTTGAAGAGAAGATAAATACAGGCCCTTAAGTTTCAAACTTTACGTCTCCGTGCTCAAGTTTTTTTCCCCAAAAAACTTGTCATGGTAAATTGGTCTTGGCTGTTTCTAAAATCTAAAAACGTTTTATCCTCAGTTTCTTTCACCACCCAACTTTCCATACTTATGTCTGAAAATCAATCCCTCTCAAACTCTTCTCACCACTAATTTCTTCCTCTGGAACATTCCCTTCTCTATTTTTGATTCCAGTGGTTTCTCAATTGCATGATATTGGCTCGCCTTCAGGTAACTGTTTTCATCATACCGTAAAGGTTCTCTCAAATTTGTAGAATTAGTTCTTTGGGTCTGGTTTATTCGACTCGAAAAATTATCCCTTTTCTGTGATTAGTTTCTTTGTAGTTTCATCGTTGAGTAATTCTGGGGTTTTTGGAAAATTTTGTTGTCTGTTGATTTTTGCTTCAGAATCAGAATTAAGACTAAAAGAAAAATTCTACTTTATTTTTTCAATTTCGATCGTCTTCCCAGTATCAGTAACCAAACTGGATTTAGGGAGAATATTAAAGTCAGCTAATTTTGTTCTGTGACTATGCAGTTACTTTGATTCACTGAGAAAATGGCGACTGGAGTATTGCCAGCTCCTGTTTCCGGTGTCAAGATACCGGATTCGAAACTCGGGTTTGGTAAAAGCATGAATTTTGTGAGAATTTGTGATTTGACAAGTCTAAGATCTGCTAGAAGAAGAGTTTCCATTATCCGGAATTCAAACCAAGGCTCTGATTTAGCTGAGCTTCAACCTGCATCAGAAGGAAGCCCTCTCTTAGGTATAAGCATAAGAGATTCATTCAGAATTATCAAAAAAATTAACTTTTTTTCGAGTTTTTGATTAAAATGAATGATTGGTTTTGTAGTGCCAAGACAGAAATATTGCGAGTCATTGCATAAAACAGTGAGAAGGAAGACTTGTACTGTTATGGTTGGAAATGTCGCCCTTGGAAGCGAACATCCGATAAGGATTCAAACGATGACTACATCGGATACCAAAGATGTTGCTGCAACTGTTGATGAGGTTTCTGAATCTGTGCCTTCAATTAATTTCGCGAGTTTTGTGACCCTTTTGCATATGTACATGCATCAATATATGAAAACTTGGTACAACTTATGATTGTTCAATTGATATTGTAGAGATAAATGCTGTTGGTTCTGTGATTATAGGTTATGAGAATAGCAGATAAAGGAGCAGATATTGTGAGGATAACTGTTCAAGGGAAGAAAGAGGCGGATGCGTGCTTTGAAATTAAAGATAAACTTATTCAGCTTAAGTAAGTCCATGGCCATACTCAGTTTTTCTCTATGTTTGTTTGTGGAGTTTGAAATAGTATGAAACTGATTTGTGTTTTTTCATGTTGGTTACAGTTACAATATACCGCTGGTAGCAGATATTCATTTTGCTCCTACTGTAGCCTTACGAGTTGCTGAATGCTTTGACAAGATCCGTGTCAACCCTGGAAACTTCGGTATGTTTTCTTTTTTTTGGTCTTTCACTTGTTTCTTTAACTCGAGAGTGAATGAGCTATTGCCTTTGCAGCGGACAGACGAGCCCAGTTTGAGACGATAGAATATACAGAGGATGAATATCAGAAAGAACTTCAGCATATCGAGCAGGTGGAAGGAAGGAAAGCCTTTGTCTCACTTTGTCGTTAATCAGTCTTAATTCTTAACTAATGGTGTTACTCTTTCTTTTAGGTCTTCACTCCTTTGGTTGAGAAATGCAAAAAGTATGGGAGAGCAATGCGTATAGGGACAAATCATGGAAGTCTTTCTGACCGTATCATGAGCTATTACGGGGATTCTCCACGAGGAATGGTAAAAAATCTTATAGTCTTTGTATGGTTTCTCTTCTTAGACATGTACTGTTTTCTGATCTGAGTTCTGTTGTCACACAGGTTGAATCTGCGTTTGAATTTGCAAGAATATGTAGGAAATTAGACTATCACAACTTTGTTTTCTCAATGAAAGCGAGCAACCCGGTGATCATGGTCCAAGCATACCGTTTACTTGTGGCTGAGATGTATGTTCAGGGATGGGATTATCCTTTGCATTTAGGAGTTACTGAGGCAGGAGAAGGCGAAGATGGACGGATGAAATCTGCAATTGGAATCGGGACGCTTCTTCAGGTACCTCATTACATTAAAAGAACAGTAAAGATCTTTCCTATAACAGTTGATTTATGGTGATGATTGTTTGTAATTGCAGGACGGGCTCGGTGACACAATAAGAGTTTCACTGACGGAGCCACCAGAAGAGGAGATAGATCCCTGCAAGCGCTTGGCCAACCTCGGGACAAAAGCTGCTGAACTTCAACAAGGCGTTGTATGAAATGATTCTTTTTCAGATGCTTCTCTAATATAGTTTCCACTTTATGGCACTGATACAATCCTTTGTGTATTAGGCACCTTTTGAAGAAAAGCATAGGCATTACTTTGATTTTCAGCGTAGGACTGGTGATCTACCTGTACAAAAAGAGGTAAGACTGTGCATCCATGTACTTCATGATGCCGCTTTCAAGTATCGAAACAAATTCTAAAATGATTTGTTATGGAAATTATAGGGAGAAGAGGTTGATTATAGAGGTGTCCTTCACCGTGATGGTTCTGTTCTGATGTCGATTTCTCTGGATCAACTAAAGGTGAATATTGATAAATACTCTTCTCATTTTCTTGTGTTTCTGAATATGTAGAACGGATCATTGTCTTTCTACTCACTATTTCGCTTTCTCTCTAGGCACCTGAACTCCTCTACAGATCGCTAGCTACAAAGCTTGTCGTGGGGATGCCATTCAAGGTGAGACATAGTCCGACTGTAATTATGACATTGGTTCCCAATTCTTACTTTCTCAAGTAATGCTTGTATAGGATCTAGCAACTGTGGATTCAATCTTATTAAGAGAGCTACCGCCTGTAGATGATCACATGGCTGTAAGAATCACCCTTTCTTCCACATATCACGTACTTAAAGATTTGACATGGCTGCATATAAACATTGAGTTCTGTTAACAGCGTTTGGCTCTTAAACGGTTGATTGATGTAAGTATGGGAGTTATAGCACCTTTATCAGAGCAACTCACAAAGCCATTGCCCAATGCAATTGTTCTTGTCAACCTCAAGGAACTATCTGGTGGTGCTTACAAGCTTCTCCCCGAAGGTGACTTACCTGAAAATCAACCATTATAATGAAAACAAATTTTCTTTGGTATTTCTTACTTTGAGTTATTTCAGGTACACGCTTGGTTGTCTCTCTACGAGGTGATGAGCCATATGAGGAGCTTGAAATACTCAAAACAATCGACGCTACTATGATTCTCCATGATGTACCCTTCACTGAAGACAAAGTTAGTAGAGTACACGCAGCTCGAAGGTAATAACTGAAAATTCTCACTATCTAATCTTTTGCTGAGTTAAAAAATTATGATCTTTATCAGCTAAGTGATATTCTTTTCCTGAATGTTGTAGGCTATTCGAGTTCCTATCCGAGAATTCAGTTAACTTTCCTGTTATTCACCACATTAAGTTCCCAACTGGAATTCACAGGTAGATAACGACTCTAGAGTTTGTTACAGTGAATGGATAATCCAGTTATGATCTTATGGTTTCTCTCTTCTCGCCTACAATGCAGAGACGAATTGGTGATTCACGCAGGGACTTACGCTGGAGCTCTTCTTGTGGATGGACTCGGCGATGGTGTAATGCTTGAAGCACCTGACCAAGATTTTGATTTCCTTAGGAATACTTCCTTCAACTTATTACAAGGCTGCAGGATGCGTAACACTAAGACGGTAAAAGCTCAAAGAATCTGTAATTTCTTTGTCAAAGAAAGAATAAGTCATAAACTTGTGAAATCATGGCAGGAGTACGTATCATGCCCGTCTTGTGGAAGAACGCTTTTCGACTTGCAAGAAATCAGCGCTGAGATTCGAGAGAAGACTTCACATTTGCCTGGCGTTTCGGTTAAAACTTAGACCTTTACTTGTTTTCAAGAACTCTATTTTTTGTTTTGGGTTTGTGGATGTACTAAAAGTGAATAAATGGGGTGGTGCAGATAGCAATCATGGGTTGCATTGTGAATGGACCAGGAGAAATGGCAGATGCTGATTTTGGATATGTTGGTGGTTCACCTGGAAAAATCGATCTTTATGTCGGAAAGGTAACACTTTTATTCTTTGGTTTCTTAGTTAAGTGTTTATAAGTTGTCTCCGAGCTAAAAAGAATTGGATTTTTTGAAATATGTGGACAGACGGTGGTGAAGCGTGGGATTGCCATGACAGAGGCAACAGAAGCTCTGATCGGTCTGATCAAAGAACATGGTCGTTGGGTTGACCCGCCAGTGGCTGATGAGTAGATTTCAAGGGTGGAGATAGTTGGTCACTCTCTTAAACTGAGAGAGAAGTATATATATATATATATATATCTATTTGTTGTGTATTGCATCATATTTCAACAATGTCCTTGAAGAATATCATTTACTTTTCTAGTAGGAATATAGAATGAACTAGTATATGCAAATGGAAGAAGCAATTTGAAATTAACCTAGTCTTCATTTTCAAATTCATTAATAAAAATAGTCTAGGAAATACCGAAATACTAAAACAGAAGAAAAAAAATAAAACGACGTTTGTTGTGTGTTTTATATTTTCCTTTTATACATCAACTTGAAAGAAAAGAAAAAACAATCGCTCACAGTAAAAGGAAGAGCAATCCAGCGATTCCTTCTTAACTTGGTCATGTAAGCATATTCTTGCTATTTATCTTTGTCGGTGTTTAGATTCCTTGATTTCCTTCTACTCGATCTTGTCTAGGGTTTGATTTCGTGTTCCATTTGTCTTCTAGGGTTTTCACTGTTATCCTCGTTCTGCGATAAATGAGTTTTAGTTGTTGTTTCTCATCTCGGTGGCTTCAACGAAACTGAAACTGAAAATGATTCATTTTCTTCTCTCGACTCTAATCGAGTTCTTGAGTTGTAGTTTTTTATGGTTTGTCATTATTATCCTCATATTCTGTTAATGATTTTGCTGTATACATGTCATCTTCCCCAGCAGCTTGTATACATGCAAATCACTTGTGACCTTGAAACTCGAAAAAAAAAAATATCCTTGTGGATGTTCTTCGAGACGTTTGTCTCCTTTGTTTAAAAACTTTGCATCTTCGAGATGTGACATTACTCAAACCAAGATTCTCTTCGACTGCTTCTACCACATTGCCCTGTTCTTGAAGATCTGCTTATTGCACGAGGTTTTAAGTTCGACAATGTGGAAGCGTTTGCAGCGTTTATCCTTGAAGATAGATGAAGAATTATCTGAAGATCCGTATGTGATAGTTACCCCTTCTTTGAAGTATTCAAAATTGAAGATGATAGAGAACTTTGCTCAGCTTTGATTGAGAAAATGCCAAAGCTGGAAGAAGCAGATATCAGTGTTATGCAGAGTATCCAGACGCTTCTCAAATCAGTTACATCTGTCAGATGTCTTAAACTACGCCCTTTATACATCCATCAAATAGAGGTAATCTGTTTCTATTTCTCAAATGTATGATATTTGCTTTGTAGGTTATAATAACTGAATCTGTTATGTTGTCACATGTGTGTGTGTGTGTGTAGTTTTTGATCTGCGTATAACACTGAATCTGCGTATCCTGCTTGTATTGTTTTTGATCAGCTTGAAGAACTGAAGATAACGATTATTGGTCAGTGTTAGTGGTCTGGTTTCTCAAAATTTCTCCAAAACTGCGAGTCCTTAATCTCTATGTCGATGTAAGATTTTTCATTTGATTATTTTCTGCTAATTAAAATCATGGTTTCGTGTATTCGTAGACTCTTTGTTTTTCTCTCTCACTCTCCTAATCTCAGAGTAATCCACTTTATGAGGAGTATGAACCAAAATACTTGAAGAAGAATATACAAAGACCAGTTTCTAAATGTTTGAAGACGAGAAGAAAGAGACTTGTTGAGCTTTATCATCAAAAACGCTCGTTGCTTGAAGACTTCATCAATCTCGCATTGACCAGAATAGAAACTTTGAAGAGTTGTTGCGTTTGTTTTTGTTGTCCATGAACAATTTCCTAGTTAACTATTCTCCTATGTGTCCAGATAAGAGTCCAGATATGAGTGAAATGACCAAATCTTTGGCCACAAGGAGACAAAGACAAGATTTCCCAAAATCAATCATCTAAATGCAACACTCGTACCCAACTACTAGAAGAATTATGTATAGTTTATGCAAAATTGCGAGCATATGGTGAAAACGGGCACAAAGGTCTTTCAAAATCACATAATTAAGGAAGGTCACACAAATAACATAATCTCAAAATCACACAAGCAAGAGCATCGCAAGTTTAAGTTACATTGGAAAAACATTTTCCTGAGGGATCATCACGAGCTTCTTCTTCTTCTTCTTCTTCTTCATCTTCTTCTTCTTCTTAGAACTTGATCGGAGCTGCTTAGCTATGCTGAGTCATGTAACCATCCATATATATTAGCTTCATATAAAAACATGAGAGAGAGAGAGAGAGAGAATAATCAAAATAAATGGTCACCTTGGCTTGGAACAAGCTCGCAGCACAGACTGTGAGGACTGAGGCTTGGTGGTAGTAACAATATCAGACGACAAGTCTTCCTTGGGCGCATTTTTTACCTGTTGTAATTAAGAATCAAATCAATAAATAATTTATAAAAGACAAGTTTGCAAAAGAATACATGGAAAGAAAGTAGAGTGTATATAATTAAGAATCAAATCAATAAATAACCCGATCCCAATTTGTTTTATAAGAACAAGATCGACACATACACCCAAATGGGTGATGGCTAGTAATCTCCTTCGGCGTATGATATATTAAGTTTACCCTACCCATTACTAACTTGGACGCCGGAAGAGAAAACCCTAGCTACGTATATATACAAGTAATTTGGGCCTATCTTTTCCATTTTCAACTCAGGCCCATACTATTATTATATCCAAACTATTTGTTTTTGTTTTTTGGGCCTATGATTCCTTATGTTGATCCTCCATCGAATCGAATTTGTCGAAAGGGAAACTTACCCGAGGGTAAGGATCATAACTATACTTCCAACATTTTTACTAGTTATAATCTTCGCTTGAATCACATGACCGGATCACTGGAAAATTTGCTAACAGAGTGATTCATTGTAGAGAAAGAAGAGCTCGGGTTTGAGCTAAGTTCTAGTGAATTCCGGAGATCCTTCCGGCGAGACGTATGGTTTCCTTATGGAAGCCTGAACTCGTAAAATTTCTTGTGTCGTTTCTCTTTCTTGCTTGATCTTGCGAACGAGAGATTGAGAGGCTTGAGAGAGATTGAGTTAGATCTAAGGCTCAAGCAGGATAATTTCTAACAACCATAATAGGAGTCCCTATCTTCAGTACCAATTTATGGTTAGGCAAGTCCGCCATCTTGACACTGTTTAAAAACTCTTTAGAATACATAATAACATCTTTCGAGCTCGCCTCTTAAACCTCAATACTATCACAACTTAGCTAACATTTTCCTCACTTATCATATTTAAATAGAACTTATCAACAGTTATGAATACACGAAAAATATTAATGATTAGATAGACAATATAGAGTTAATTGATCATTTGTGGGAAAGATACACTAATGGTGATGTTTAAACTAAAATCTACTATGTTTTATTATTTTATATTATGCAATGTAATATTTCTTAATATAATGAATATTTAATTTAAATAATATGAAAATACTCCAAAAATAAAATATGTGGATTCAAATTGTAAATTTTAGAAATACAGGATATTAGTAATAAAATAAAATAAAATAATATACCTTAAAATATATTTTTAGAGTAAAATATAAAATAATACATTTAAGAGAAATGTTACTCTATTTTAAAGTGAAAAAATAGAAGAATACATTGACGATGGGTTTACTTGCACGTGTGATTGGTGAAAATCAGTCCCTCCGTTCCGAAAAAATCATATTTCTAGGAAATGATCATATTTCTATATTTTCTATGCATAATTACCTTTAAATTTCTTATTATACCATTATTTAATTCTTTTATTTTCTTAACTAAAATTAGTTATTCCATTAAGGTAAAGTTAAAATTGTAATTGTAATTATATGAAGTTTTAAATTACAAAAAAAATCTAAATTAATACAAAAATGATTAAAATTAAAAATACATATTAAATTTAAATTGAACAGTTTATTTGCAATAGAAAATGCAAAATTGTAAAAAGTCTTCTTGGAAATAAGAAAACAACATATTTTATAATAAATTTAGAATTCTTCTCCACCATGCATTACAACTAAATCTGAATTGAATAGTTTAGACATGTTTTAAATTACAAAAAATATCTAAATTAATACAAAAATGATTAAAATTAAAAATACATATTAAATTTAAATTGAACAGTTTATTTGTAATAGAAAATGCAAAATTGTAAAAATTCTTCTTGGAAATAAGAAAACAACATATTTTATAATAAATTTAGAATTCTTCTCCACCATGCATTACAACTAAATCTCGTCCATTTTTAAAGACATTAAATAAAATTTTCTCCACCATAATATCAATAGCTCAGGGGTATTACTATCGGCAATAGAGTCTTAATTACTTTTATTATACTTTTGTATTTTTAGTTGAAATATGGTTGTATGTGTCAATTTTTCTTTTGAAAACATAAAATTGTAATGAATATGATGATTTCAAATAAAATGATTTTAGTTGAATTATGAAAAATGAAGCACTGAATTTATGTTATTAATAGATATATTAGATGTTTAGTTATATATCATATAAATATATTGAATTTATGTTATTATTAATAATTTTTAATATTGTATAATGTTTAATTATATATATATATATATGTATATATATGCTTCCAACACGTACCCGCTTCCTAATTTTTTCAAAAAAATCGTTTTTACTCTTCTATACGCTTCCGCTTCTGCGTACCCACTTCTAATTCCATGCAACCTAGAACAATAGGTTATATGCGGGGGGTCTGAAACTGAGTTTTGACCATGTAGTCCAAAGTCAAAACTATTCTCTAGAACTGAGTTTGCCAAAACCAAAAGATTATATATTGTTGCATTTAGTTTTTATGTTTGTTTATTTGTTTTTCTTTTTTTTCTTTAATGTTTGATTGACTTTAAGTTTGTAATTTTATGTTTTCAGTGTTTTAATTGAAGTTTAATATGTATTTTTAATTAATCAATTTGAGTATTAATTTAGATATTTTATACAAATTTAAATTCCATATTTGTTACAATTATAAACTAGAAGATATCAATTATTTTTAGACCACAACAATTGAAATACCCAAAGTATTCGAAATTTTTAAGTTATATTTGTTAAACTTTAACCAAATTTTATTCAAATTTAACTATTTTTTAGTTGTTCATGATATTTTGGGTTGTGTTTCGGGATGGAGTCGAACTAAATCCAAACCAAAATATGTAAAATTCAGAAAAACCTACCCTACCCCGAACATATATTCAAATGTCCATGCATGAATTTTAGTTTGACTCGGTATGATAATTTTGCAACAACAACAAAAAAAAAAAAACTTCAAACAATTTTTCATTTATTGTTATTATTTGTTTTCGTAATAAAATTGTTTATACAAATGATTAACGTGAAAAACTTGT
>CM051390.1:18484500-18594306 GCA_028015245.1 Cardamine occulta
GAAAAAATAGTATGAAAGTTTTTTGTGGAACGTAAAGTAAGACTGGTAACAAAATAATAATAAATTCCTTCAAAGTTTTCCACAATTTTTTTTTTATAAGAATGTAAATATTCATTTCACAATGAAAATAATGTTACACAAGAAGCATAACACTTTACATGGTCCCATGCCAAAAAAAAAAAAAAAAAAACATGAAAGCATACACATTCTTGAATCAAAACATCGAATCATAACTTAAGCAAAAATGCTCTTGGAAGAAGATGAACTAAAACAAGAACTAAAGAATCATTTAATGCCTGTTTTTGTTTAAAGATCTCTTATTATTGACTGATATTTTGCCACGCAAGAGCAAAAAGCATTAAGAAGTCCATTAGTTTGAGAAAAATTAAAATTAAATACTCAAAGCAAAGCATTTAGTCAACGCTAAAACAACTAAAACAAAAGACTTAGTCAACGCTAAAACAATTTCACTCTTCGTTTTTGATCAATAAAACATTTAGTCAACGCTAAATCATTTTTGATCAGACGAGATACATATCTCGATGCTTATGTACTCCTTCGTAAAGAACCTTTCGAAGAAGACAATGATTTGTTCCTTGCTCATCGTTGTCAACAATTTTAGAACGCCTTCGCAACGACCGTCTATGCAGTCATCATGGAACAAATCATGCGATATACCAGAATCATCATGAAAAAAATCATAGGCTCATGAAAAAAATCATAGGCACTTTCTCTGTAACTTTTGAAGTGACTCTCATTAACACCCTCCTAAAAATATGTTATACAAATATAATTAAATGAAGCTCAACTATAAGAGAACTAAAATTGAAATTATAATACAACTTACCAAGAATTCACCAATAGTACCAACGAAGGTGTAAATCCGTTCCAACAAATCTTGAGGTTGGTGACACGGAGATACAACATATATAAAGAATCCACTAATGCCAGACTTGAAATGAATACCACAACCAAGATCATAACCAAGTCTTTCCTTTTGCCTAAAAGGAAACAAAACAAATCTAAACTCTTACCTTTTGCTGTACACGTATCAACATGTATCTCGTTTGTAATTTAACTAATCAATTTATTTTTAAGGTAAATTGCATATCAATAGGCCTATGTCATTAGTTGATGGTGTAGATGTTATCTATATGGTCATATAGCATAGATAAGAACATGATCAATCTACTAAAAGAGATTTTCTTTTATTGATCTCAAAATTATCATTCACGATTTGCGTTCTCAGAATAATTGAAACATATTGCATGAGGCAGCATTATGATTTACTTTATAATAATAGTATAATAGATGTTGGTTTTGTTATGTATTTAGTTTTATTGGCTAATGGTATGTAGATTATCTATTTTGCAAATATTCATTGAGATATGTTTTAGCGATATATTTGAAAACAAAGAAAATAAAATTTCAAATATATTCCAAAGGTTAATGTAGAGGTATTGCCAAATTAAGTGTTGGGCTGGATTATTTTGGTTTTGGATTGGGTTTGAATTATTTAGGATAAAAAATTAAGTCTCAAAATCAATATTCATAAAAATTGGACTAACCTCAGCTGACAGTATATGAACTCCTCGATCATTGCTTTAAAAATGTGTAAGAAAGCTGTAGCTCCGTCAGAATCGTCTTTCTCACAAGTCACTTGGAAATACACCTGCAATAATAATCAAATAAAGAACAAATTTAAGTTCACTAATACAACAGGGCAATTGAAAACTTTGTTCTTACCATTGCCAAAGAGTTGGTTTCAGATTCGGTTTTAGGTTTAGCATTTATTTTCCACGGAGTACCAGGTGTTAGCACTTTCTTTTTTCCTAGAAACTTTGGGATTTGAAAATGTCCATTGGCTTCAAATAAACTAAGGATTTCTTCTGATTCGATCCTTGACAACTTTCCCGAACATACACCAACAACACGTATCTACAAGTGAAATTTAACATGTGAATGAATCTGAAGATTGCCAATTGCTAAAACGTAAAAATTACCTCAGAGGGGAAACTAAAGCTCTTAACATCTTCAAAAGTGGCATTTGTCAGCTCCTTAAATTTATTGAAATACACCTCATCGGCAAAGGTGTTATCATTTCCGACGAATTCTTCAGCAAAGCTCCCTTCTATAATGGCATTGGACAACAACTGGTCAGCTTGTTTAGCGAGATCTCGTGATGTGAACTCTCTCTGCATTTTCTCCCTGATAATCTGTAATAGAAATAGATGCAGAATTAAACACAGAAAATCTAGATGCTAAATTATTGGATTTGCAATTCATAGACATACCTTAAAGGATTCTTCGTTGGGACTAAAAGATTTGATCTTGCTCCAAATTTCTGTGATAAACTCTTTAAACCTTTCGTTAAAACCATGAAACCGTAGCTCCAGTGTGTTATCATCCCCAAATGATATGCAAGTATTGATGTAAGCCTCATCTCCCTGAAATACAAATAAATATACATAAAAATTTTCTTAATAAAGAATAATTAAGTTAAATAGACTCACCTTCAAAAATATGGCATCTAGATCTTGTTTCACCATCTCAATGAAGATTTTCGTAATCATATTGGCTTTTACATCATGGCCAACATTTAAATAAATGTTAAAGTAGGCAGATGACAACAAAGTGTCGAGTTCAGGTTTATGAAAAAGCTTATTAGAAAGCTCATTCAAACAGATGTCAAAAGAACTCGCTATGCCCCTTGAAGTGACAATTCCAACCGCATGAAAGAATTGAGATGGCATATATACATTAGGAGTCGGTAAACGGAGAGAAGGATCTATTCCACCAGTTTTGTTGTGCCATGTATCTATATAAGGAGCTGGAATTGTCTCTACTTTGAATTTGGCATCAACGAAAGGTACTGTTTCAATCACTATACAAAGAAAAAGAGAAAATGGCTTGGCAAGAAATTTTTTTCAAACAAATATTACAGAAAACATGTAACTAAATAAATCATTTACCTCCATCAGTAAATGGCTTTGAATAGACGTCAATCCTCATATTATTTGGGGTTAAATACTTCAAAATATCTTGCATTGCCGCTTCATCACCAAATTCATACAAAAAATCTAGACAAAGTGCATGTGACAGTGGTCCCTTCAACATATTACCTGAAAACATGGTCGAATACTTTTGAGAAGTGTAGAATTAGACACCTTTAAATAAATAAAAAAGACATTTGACTTGGGAACAACCTGCAAGACCTTGAGCAAATAAACATGGAACACCGGTCAGATTACAATCTAAATCCATAGCTTCGAACTTCATTTTTAATGAAGTACTATATTCTTCAATGAGTGATGGAGAAAGACGTTGGAAACTCAAGAGATTGAGATATAGGTATACGTATGACACCAGATCGTATTTCTGTCAAAGTAAATAAATTATCGTTATTTTTTATGGAATATAAAAACAGGTATACACATATTAAACAAGTAAAAGTAGAATTTACCTTTTCCCAACCAGAGTTTGTGATAAAACACTGAATTATAAACAGTTGACATTCTGAGGTTGAATTAAAGGGGCAACTACGATCATCATCTCCAAAATCAATTTCATTACCCACTGAGCAGGCGAAGGAGGTTACCCATCCTTTACGCTTCAAAACATAGGAAAGAGATCCTTCATTTTCTGCAAAACAAAATACGTTAGAAAACTATGAAGTGCAATTAAAAATATAAATGAAAAAGAAAGAACTCAAGATTTCACTCACCTCGACATAATAAATTTGCTATCAATCTCTCTGGCCTAGAATCGTAATTCATTGGAGGAAGCACCCATGAAAGTTGAAAGAACTGTTCACCTTCAAGGGATTCAAGGAGATAAGACACGCCACTTTCCCAAATATTATTTGCAAAGACCTGCATATTACCGGAACAGAGAGATTATTAGCAAAACTAAAAAATAGAAAATACATATTCTACAACATCAAAAAATAAGGCAAGAACGTACAGGTTTGTGATAGGCAGTTCCACATAAACTGTAAGATGTCTTGAAGGATGGATCTGTCTTTTGCAAATTAAGTGCATCACCTTTCCCAATTTGGTCTTTCTTAAGACCCGAAAAATAGGCCACAGCCATATATTCAAGATCATTTAAGCTGGCTGCAAAAAAAAGAAAGATCATATGATCTTTAAACTTGTATAGAAGAGAGTGAAAAAGGACGAAAATGAAATTAAAAACAATACTTTGAGCAACCAAAACAAGCTTCATGTTTGAAGCTATGAAATTGTCATTGAACAGCTTCTTCGCGCCTAAATGGAGAGTTTTAGGATCCGACGCAGAAAAAGATTTGTTGTTGCCCCATGTGAATCGATGAAATGGGTGGGTTTCTGTAGCTGTATGCGACAGAAGTTCCTCAAAACGGACGCTATCTCTGTACTTGCGCAACTCAAATTCTGGAGATAGTGTTAGAAAACAAAAGTTAGAAAGAATCAAAATGAAATCCTAGCATATTATATAAGGAAATAGTTAGAAAACAATCAAAAGATTACCTGAATCAATGGTCATAAGCTCCTTTTTAAATAGTTCAAAATCAAAACAAGGATTAATGAACATATCTGCAAACATTTGCAATGCATCTTCAAAATATTCTCTTTTAGTAGCCATGGAAAATACCGAATAGTCTAATTCAGTCATTCCATTTACTTGACCACTATAACGTTGTACAAACTCTCTAAATTGATTTTCTCCCGGGTAGTCTACTGATCCTAAGAAAAGGACATGCTCCAGAACGTGAGACAATCCTTGCATATCAGGAGGATCCGTGAAGCTCCCACTTTTGACACTCAAAGCAGCAGCACAATGAAAACCCTTTTTGGAAGAAACAAGCAGCACAGAAAGACCGTTATCCAGAACCAATGTCCGGTACTCTTTATCCGTTAATGTAGGATGATGTATTTCTTGTCCTCTCTTCGTCCTACCAAACCTTTTCCTCATCCTTCTTCGCATTCTCGTAAGCAAAATTAAAGAGAACCCCATCTAAAAAAAAAAAAAAAGAGATTTCAATTAGGAAACAAATACAAAAAGGATTTTGGATTCAAATATCAAATTTAGAAAGATGAAGAAAACCCTAACCTTTGTGACAATCTGAGGGTTTGATTCGCTAATGCGAGAAGTAGATATCTTGATCTGAAATAGAATGGCTCTATCCGAACAAGGAATCCAATTAAAGCATCGGCTATGCTCCTCCAACACTGGCTTGCTACTCCACACTCAACTCTCAGCTCCACTCTCTCACGCGTCTCTCTGATCTAAAAGAGCCTCCAGAACCTTCGACTTATTCATCAGATTTGATTGGGCCTATTGGGCTAACTCTTCCGACAAAATTTTCTTTTTACTTACACTTGATTCTTGAATTACTACTTTATGTGTGCTTTTAAAAGCCTTGTAACATTTATCAAAAAAAAAAAACATAGTTGGAACACCGGATCGATGATAAACAAACCATAGTTGGAAAGATATATATCTCTTCGCCTGAAGCGTTGTGGATTTAGGCGTGTCAGGCCAACTTTTTCTTGATCCGATATCTCCACTTGAACTCCGGATCCAGGAACAAAGATAAACAAGCCATAGTTGGAGCGGATCCGGGAACAATGATAAACAAAACATTGCCGGAACACCGGATCGGATATTTTCCATGAAAGTTAAAAAGAGATTGAAGAACAATACTTGATAAAAGAACTAGAAAAGTTGAAACACGATTTGATAAAAGAGAAACTAGACAAGGAGATGAAAGATGCGTATGAGGAAGAAGTGGACGTTTATAAAGAAGATAGATATGGGTGAGGAATTAGATTAGGTCAAGGAGCAATTAGTTAATTCTCCGGATGTCGCGCATTTAAATCTTACCTAATTGTCCTGATATTTTATATACTCCATTATTAAAAATCTCTTTCTCTTCATACAAAAGTAATAACTACAGTATTCTCTTTTATAGAAAACAGTAATATTCTCTTTTTTCAAGAAAAAATCATAAACGTGTACATTAACGGTTATATTTTCCCAATTAATATTAATCTAATTAATTAATTAAAAAAAATCAACCGTTATATTTTCGGAATAACAATTACGTTATTTTTCGAATGTCACGCGTGAAATCTTTAAAGGAGTATTTACTTATTTACTTACCATTATTAAAACTTTTACTTATTTAAAGATATTCTCCTTTTATTTTATTTTATTTATACACAAACTATTAAATACTCTCCTTTATTTGACAAGTGGATCACATGCAAAGTAAAAGTGGAACGTGCATAGTGACCACAAAAAAAAGAAAATAAATCAGTCTATCGAATGAGTGGATTGTGTCGGCAACTGTCTAATTTTCTATAAGCTGAAGTAGAAAACAAGAAAGCCTTAAAAACTTTTGGCTTTGTCTCCGGATTTTTTCCGGCTTTTGTTGTAATAATTTATGTTTGATACCTTGGTTATATAATAGTAAAAGATAAAGCTTCATAATATATAAAAAAAACAAGAAAGCCTTAAAAAACAAAATGGAAGTGGAACAAAAAAACTTAAAACAAACTAAAAAACGCCTTAGGAAAGAACACAAGGAACCGAGTCTCCTCTGCTTTTCAAAATTCATTAATAAAACGTCTAGGAAATAACATAATAAAATGATAAAATGAAACGACGTTAGATTTCATCTTTTGCTTTCCTTTATAATTACCCTTATATACGTCAACATCTCTGTCCATGTATGTTTTCATTTGACTATTTTCTGTTCCTTTAAAGCATGGTGTGGTGTAATCTTGACTCTTGTTTTCTCTTTCACTCTCTACGTTTTATCTCAGACTGATTCATTCTCTAAAGAGTATGAATCGGATTACTGAAAGAATATTCAAACTCCTGAATGTTTGAAGAGCTAGCAGTCTCGAAACTTTGGACTTTGAAGGTTACATGGGATTTGGGAAAACAAGAAGAGAGAGATTTCTTGAGTTTTACCTTCAAAAAAGCTAGTCGCCTAAAGAATCCATCCATCTCTGAGCTAGTGACTGTTGGATAATTCCAACATCTTCTAGAATAAGTTATCTATTAATCAAGTATGATTAATAGATATTAGATAAATACAAATAAGTTTAGGTTTATCTAAAGAGGAGTTTTAGATTTATCTAGAAAAGTTTTGTGTTTATCTAATCCTAATAGAATTAGGAGATGTCTAATTCTATGTGTTCCATATCACAAACAAAAGAGAGTCCTTAGAGAGTTGTTCTAAGAGACTAAGTGAGTTTGAAGTAAAACTACGTGGCGATCCTCCCTAAAAGTGCGTAAAGACCTTGTGTTTAAGGTGCAGCCATTCAATAATATATTAAATTTAACATATTCGTATGATAATTCCAACATCTTCTATAAGAAGTTATCTATTAATTGTTGGGTTTCTACCAGCCCAAGTCAACTCTATATTAGTATAATATTGTCCACTTTGGGCTAACTGGTCAAGCCCGCATGGATTTATTTTTGGGCTCCTTCCCAAAAGGCTTCATACTAATTGGTGATTGACTTGACTTATATATTAGACACATATTTTCTAATCTTCCGATGTGAGACATTGGCTTGACTCCCAATAATCCCCCTCAAACAATGGACCACGAACTTTAACCTCCCTACCAACGAAACCTTGGCACCTCGACACTGGTAACCCTTATTCGCATGGTTCTCTTGAGGCACTTTTCTAGTCGTGTCACATTGAGGGCTCCTCCCACACCGACTTCCCTAGGTCCACAACTTCTGACCTAGGCTCTGATACCAATTGTTGGGCTTCTACAAAAGCCCAAGTTAACTCCCTATTAGTATGATATTGTCCACTTTGGGATAACTGGTCAAGCCCGCATGGATTTGTTTTTGGACTCCTTCCCAAAATGCCTCATACTAATTAGTGATTGACTTGACTTATATATTAGACATATATTTTCTAATCTTCCGATGTGGGACATTGGCTTGACTCCCAATAGTGACCACAATATAAACTTGAGAGCTGTCGTGTTCTAGTAGTCTGAATTTTATGTTTCTTTTCTTGTCCAAGAGCAATTTCGTAGTTAACTTGTGTACCTTCTTATCATGTGGTTAATTCTGTGGTTTGGTTATATGTGTGTGTTTCGTATATATAGTCTTATGCTTTTTTCTAGATATTTCAACTAAATCCGAAATACAACTATATCTAACATTCTCATGCAACAAGATTGATCGATCATACAAGAAACATGAAATTAAATCATAATAAAAACAAGATTAATTGATTCTTCTTTTTCTATCAAAAAATTTCAACGTGTACATATTATTTGATCATTGTTTTTGGTCATTCATTTTAGTTTAGGATCTACAGTATGATGAGAACTTGGATCCCCTGACCAGAGTTTGTAGTTTGAAGTTGTATTAGTGTGACAATCATGTCATAACTCGAATTTAATTCCAAAAATATATGAGTAAGTTGTGTAATAAGTCAAACCTTATCAAAGAAATACATTATACAATTGTTTACAAATAGCCATTCACTTACCACTATAACACCATTATGACATACAAGTGTCAAAATATGGCAAACAAGAAACACAAATCATAAGAGACACATGATCACTTCTTTTTTTTTTCCTTCAAATAATTGACGTTAACATTTTTATTTATCTTAACATGAAAATTATAGAGTTTAGGAATATACGATGGAGACTTGAAGAATTAAGAAAAAGAGATGTCTCTTAATCGAATAAGCAGCAGCAAACAGGAACCTCTTTTTCCAAGAGGCAGTGGCCGTCCATTGGTGTCGCATCGGTCTTCTTGTGGCAATGGGTGTCGCAGTCGCTGTCCGTCTTGCACGTTCCTCTTAAGCGGCACGGTCCGTCTATTACATCTTCTTCTGTTTAAGAAATATGTATATTAGGTCAAATATTATACCACAAAAATAAGTTTTATAAAACATAAAATGCGGAATTTTGAAGATTTTCCAAAAATATGTGTGCATTGTATAAAACGTTTAGAAGAAAAAAGCTAAAAGAAACATCTATTAATATTGAAGGGAAAAAGTTAATTAAGTACCTTCGGAGTGAGCAGTAATAACGAGAGAGAAGATGACGAGAAGAGCAACAAGTTGAAATCTTGATGAAGCCATTTTGTGAGTTTACTTTCTTTTCGTAATGCAAGATATTCAACTTAATGTTTGTGTTTGGAAAATTATGATCCATTTTCAGGGGTTTTATATGTCAATCTAGCTAGTTTTAAAGATAGTGTTTTTTGTTTTCTTTATGTTTAGCACGTACACTATTTTTAGTAACGTAATTTATGGTTAATATGTCATTAAAAGAACATAAATCTCCTCAAAATAGAATTTAGTTACCGTTTCTTATATCTAAATTTAGTGAGGAAGAAAGAATGCACGGTAGAGGAGGAGTAACTTAATTTATTTCTGAGTATGAAGTCTATGAATTTTGATTTGATATCCCCTAATAATTCAATAAACTGAAATGAATATAACCAATTATTCCAAACAAATTGGAACTTTGTCCATTCACCAAAAAAAGAAAACAGAAATTGGAACTTGGTCCAAATGAACGAACTAAAAAAACTACACTATTACATAATTGTCTCTTTTCATTTAAAATCATAATTTTTCCATAAGTTTCATTCTCTCTGTTAATAAAATTATGATATGAATTTTTAATTATTTAATGTTAGGTTGGAAAAAAAAATAGTGTTAAGAATCTCACGTTGAAAAGAAAAAAACTACACTATCTCTTTTCATTCTAACATCATCATTTTATTAATTTTCCTTAAGTCTCCGCTAACTACCAATTGATTTTGAATTAAAAGTCTGTAAATTTCAACCTTTAAAAAAAACAAATACCATTGGGTCTGTATAGTACTGGGCCTTTTATTGCATTATCAGACAGATTCAAGGCCTCGTGATTGAAAAAGCTCTCTCAATCGAATCGGAGAATTTGAAGATTGGGAAAACGAGAAAAACAATCAAAATCCCCTGCGGCGTAAAATATGAGCAGTACGGCAGGAAAGCTCGTAACTTGGAAATCCGAGCTTGACCTCGATCACCATAACCTCGAAGATTACCTTCCCTCCGGTTCCTCCATCAACGAACCTCGCGGAAAGCTCCGCCTGTAAAATCTCTCTCTGAAATTTCTGTGAATTTGAATTCGATTAAGCATTCATCATTCTTTGTTATTTCAGACGTGATTTGCTAGACATCTCTCCCACGCTCACTGAAGCTGGTGGTGCTATTGTTGATGTAAGATATTTCGAGTTTCTCAATGATTTATTTTCTCTTTCTTGTTCCAACCCAAATCTATCGTATGATTACTTATGCTAAAGACTTCAAATTTATGAGATAAATGATGGATCTTTATTTCTGTAACTCTATCTATTTATGATTGTTGATTTGATAATCTGTATCTTTGCTATTGTCGACTCTGTTCAAGTTTTTTTTATGTATGACTTTGGTAGGACTCCTTCACAAGATGTTTCAAATCGAATCCTCCAGAACCTTGGAACTGGAACATTTACTTATTCCCACTATGGTGCCTTGGGGTTGTTATTAGATACTGTATTCTCTTTCCCTTGAGGTCAGTTCCTCTTCTTTATTCAATGGATGCAATTATTTTTCCTATTCAGTTTCCCTTCTGGTTCTTGTTTGTAGCTCAAGCTTTAGATTTTGCAGCTGTAAGTTTGGACTGAGCACTTCATTGTTATAAATCTCCAGGTGCATCACTTTAGCTATTGGATGGATTATTTTCCTTTCGTTGTTTATCCCCATAAATTGGGTGCTGAAAGGTCATGATAGGTTGCGGAAAAAGATTGAGGTTGGTTGAATTCTATGTTTCTCGTTTGTCTTCTAAGATTTCGTTTTCACTGTTATTCCGTTATACTTCCACCTACAATTCATGGAGAGTATCTTCTGCTTTGTTGTTATTTTTCCTGTCTTGTGGAGCTCAATGTTGAAATTTGTACTGTATTTTGTTGTATTACCAGAGGGTCTTGGTGGAAATGATATGCAGCTTTTTTGTCGCTTCATGGACAGGAGTTGTCAGATATCATGGGCCACAGCCTAGCATTCGTCCTAAGCAGGTCATGTTTCCTTATTTTATAAATTAGCTTTGTATCTTCTTCATACTTGTATAACTATGCTAACTTTATGATTGGGGTTAAACAGGTCTATGTTGCCAACCATACTTCAATGATTGATTTCATCGTCTTGGAGCAGATGACTGCATTTGCTGTTATAATGCAGAAACATCCTGGTTGGGTTGGTAAGTCTCAGGGTGTTAGAGAGAGCAGAAATGTGCTTGTGACACCTTTATGATTGCTCTTTTTCTAATAGGCTTGTGATTGATTTAGTGACGAGTGATCATTTTTCCTTTCGTGTATTATTATGAATGCTATGATTGACTTTTGTTGCTTTAAACATGTAGGGCTTCTGCAAAGCACAATATTAGAGAGTGTAGGATGCATCTGGTTCAATCGTTCAGAGGCAAAGGATCGTGAAATTGTAGCGAAAAAGTATGCAGGTTTCTTATCCCCTTTTTAAGTGTCATTACGTAATCTACTGATATTAATCATGGGAACATTAATCACATCATTCAGGTTAAGAGACCATGTCCAAGGAGTTGACAAATATCCTCTTCTCATATTTCCTGAGGGGACGTGTGTAAATAACAATTATACAGTGATGTTTAAGAAGGTATTTTTGAACCGAAATTTGATATGATTTGCGCACTCGTACTATATTATAGTTTTGCTTCATGACAATGTTTTAGGGTGCTTTTGAATTGGACTGCACTGTTTGTCCAATTGCAATCAAATACAACAAGATTTTTGTTGACGCCTTCTGGAACAGCAGAAAGTAAGGATATTTTCTTGCTTTCATAAATATGAAGGGCCATTTCTTTGGGTTGGTAACAAAAAGGTCTTCCAATCTCTTTTTGCAGACAATCGTTCACTATGCACTTGCTTCAACTCATGACATCATGGGCTGTAGTGTGTGAAGTGTGGTACTTGGAACCCCAAACTTTAAGGCCCGGTGAAACAGGGATTGAGTTTGCAGAGAGGTAAAACACTCTTCCTTAAGCCTCCTTCAGAGAAATCAGATACTAAGAAGTTTTGAATCCACTTTATTTACTTGTCACAGGGTCAGAGACATGATATCTCTTAGGGCAGGTCTCAAAAAGGTGCCTTGGGATGGATACTTGAAGTATTCGAGACCAAGCTCCAAGCATAGTGAACGCAAGTATGTTCAACGTGTCACTATCTTGTAGAACAACTAGTTGAATCTCTTAAGAATTTTCAGTAGAACAACCATTTATCTGTTTAAGTACGGGCTTAATTGTTCTGATCCTTGAATTATGATTTGTGTTTCTTGGAATTGACAGGCAACAGAGTTTCGCGGAGTCGATCCTGGCTAGATTGGAAGAGAAGTGAATGTAAAGATGAAGTTAGTTTTCTCATTGTGGTGTTTCATTTTTACATAACATTGAAATAAAACTCATGTCTCATATGCTTTTAGTTGCTCTGTTTTTAAAATCCAATACATTGTTGTAATTCTCCTCTCAATACACAAAACTTACTTGTGCATCTTTTTCTTATACTAACTTCTACACCACAACTATTCTTCTGGAGCTTAATCAGTTTTGGTTCCACACATTGATGCCCTTTTAATCATATTTCTCAGAATTGTGTTACTTATTATTATGCTTTAGAAATTGTTTTGCTATCCATCAAATTTCCATTTATCTTGTTGGAATTAAGAAGCCATAAGACTACAAGTTTTTAGGGATGCCTTAATTTGTCGGACAGAAGAAAAATATCATATCAGTAAAAAAAAAAAAAAAAAAACAGAATCAAATTTCAAAAGATCTTAAAGAACGAACAAACGAATACTAAAAAATACCAAAAACTTTTCTTTTAATTTGTTATTTGAGAGATCCATGGTGGTGACTTGTATCGCTTCAGAACATCTCAGTGGCGGCGTATCCATAACGCGATCGACGAATGTTCTCTCGCCGTTTCTTCAACACAACATATCCGCCGACGCCAACCATACTCGCCGCTGCGATCACTCCAACCGCGATTACGGTCTTTTTTCCCCCGCCGCCTCCTGAGGTCTTTTCGCCTCCCGTTCCTGTAATGTCGGTGTGATTGAGTTCAATAGCTTCCGGAAATTGAGACGAAGACGGATTAACGTAATCATCAGAAATCGCTGGAGATGGAGACATTTCTTCTGTGTGAGATGGTGAAGGAGATGGAGACATTTCTTCGGTGTGCGATAGTGAAGGAGATTGAGACATTTCGGTTTCTGGTTGCGGCGGAGACGAATACTCCGCCGGTGAAATTTCTTCTGTGGAAATCTCACCGGACACCATTAAAAGAGCTATAATGATCATTAAACCGACCTTCATCATCATCCAATATTTCAATCGTCTCGACTCTCCCTGTTTCTTCTCTCTTTGAATGGTTGATGACACTGAAGTAGATATGAAGCAGAAGAATAAGAATGAAGAATATACATATATATATATATAGTACTAGATACCAAGCATCAGATCATGGACTCAGTTTATTCATTTTCCAAGTAAAGTTGATATGAATAGCACTGAGAAAAAGAATTGCTTTGTCACCTAAACTCATGCCTAACGGTCAATGCTTTGGATATTTCAGACTTTCCTATATTGGAAATCTTTTTTTTATTATTGTTTCTCTATAAATTGAGCATACGAAAAAAAAGGAGACTGTAAGTCAACTATCAGAACCGTACGTAAGGCATGTAACCACTTTATAATGTTGACGCGTAACGAATCAAAGTTTCTTTTAATGGATTGTGACTTAACTTTGGGTCAATTCTACAATTTATCAAATGTACATACCTAACAAGAACTTCCAACTTTGGTTAGAACCCATTGCAACAGAGTTACTCGAATCTTTGGTCATTGATGATGAAAGGTATGCTCAAATTTTTATTCATGTGATTGTGATGCTTATTTCAGTGTACGACACTAAAAGCTCTATAAGTTTGCTTCTATATTTAGAAAAGTTGAAACCAAATCAAAAGAGTGGAAACTGTATTTCCCAAAAACTAAAATTACTTATTCTCCATCTTTTTTTTCTAGTCTCAAACTCGTAATGAAACAATTCCGATAACTTAAGGAGACATGTATATATAATTTAACTCATACTCTTTTCTTAGCTACAGATCACAATTCGTCCTTCATCGACTCACTTTGGCTACTCTTTATCGTGCTATCGGGTCCTTTGGTCTCTGTAGTTTCTACTTTTGGTGTGGACTCAACAGTTTTAGGTGATTCAGCTGATGCAGGTTTCTCCAATTTGAACGGGATCGTTGCGTGTTTCCTTAAAAACTTGTAAAATGCAACCACAGTGCGGTCTGTATCTACTGTTATCTGCTCCACACACAACAAAACAAGATAAAATCTATCAGTTTTAGAGGAAGCTACGAAGAATAAACTGTTGCAGCCAGGAGAAGCCGAACTTACCGGCTCTGAAGTCTTGTTCCCTGCAGGGAAGAAGAGAATTGTAGGGAACCCTTCGGCCTGCAAAACCAGGAAGTTTAACTCTTAAGGCTTTGAACCTAGAAAGATTCTTGCAGGTTAGAGATGTATATTTGATACGTTTATTACCTTTGCCTTGGGATGTTCGTTTGTTGTTCCATCCATCTTAGCTATGACGAGAGAATCAATAATTCGTAAATGCTTGGCAAGCTTGTTATACATTGGCTCAAGGGCTTGGCAATGGCCACACCATGGTGCATAGACCTGAGTTTTGATTTAAGAACAAAGGTATATTGATGTGATGAGAAGACGTGAATCCATATATCAGTTTATTGATGTGTTAAACACACAATAGTACCTCGAGAAGCACATCTTTGGAATCGTCCAGAACAAGTTCATCAAAGTTATCTCCAACCACTATTTTCACATCTCCATCATTCTGTAGCCACCAAAATTAAGTCAGGTTGTTACATGAGCTAACAAAGGCCGTAGGAAACTAATGGAGTAATGATCAAATAGAAATAGCTTCACCTTTTCGGGAATGGGATCTGATTTATAGGAAGGCTTTAGCTTGTCGTTCAGAAATTCTTCCCCAAATGTCTGCCAGAGATTAGAGGTTTAGGTTTAACAAACGTTCTTTACATGTCCCCGCGAAGTAAAATTTACAAGTGAAAGAAACTTCAACGAGATACCTTAATTTTGTCGGACTTGATTTCACCATCGAAAAAGAATTTTTTAGGGTCTTCATTCCCTGAGTACCCAATAAGCTAGAGACATACCAACATGTAAGATGTATTCAGCATATGCTTATTGAAAAGATCTAGGACTCGAGATTCTTATAAATGTGAAAAAAAAACGACTTACTTTAGGACCATGTCCAGACACACCAAAGTATTCAGCGACTGGCTTCCCGTAATCCTCATTATCCAGATCCACAGAAACGAAGATGAGCTGTAGCAAAAAAAACAAAGCCTACTTAGAAGTAATCTTACCAAGATAATATGAAGCCATCGTTTCCAACCAAATATCCTCTTTCAAGGATTCGTCTTGATGCAAAACAAAAATATCAAATAAAACGAGTCAAACCAGACTGGACCTATGTTCTTACCTTCCCTTTGAATGATTTGGCTGCTTCATGGAATTCAGGAAGAACCTTTTCAGAGTCATTTTTGGTTACAAACAACAACAACTGCAACGAGAACATATCCTTTCATGTTAATAAACCGACCTAAACAATCTTCAAATTTGAAATGAAGAATCATACTAAAAACATTGACACACCTGTTTCTTGATTGCACTCTCGAAAATTTCAGGTGCAGTCTCTCTGGTGAAAACAGAGACCAAAGCAAGCTTGTTGGCAGACACAAAACTAACTAGAGCAGACTTAACAAACTCTCCATCTGCAGATTAATAAAACAAACGTAATAAGCATAATCCAATAACAAAATCACTGAATCAAAGCATAACAAAGATTTACAGAACCAACCAAAATGGCTAATCTCCTCCTCTTCCTTCTTAACTAAGACAAGAGCAGGCCTTTTAGACTCCGGATCAATGTGAAACATCTTAGCAACATCAGGATTCACTGTTTGATAAAAGTTCACATCGTCTTCAGCTTTGGAAGCAGCAGCAAGTTGGTCATGCTCCACGCCCTGTGAATTTCGCCAAAAATGTAATAACACATTGTGTTACTTTGAGAAGAAACTTCAAAGACTAAATAAATACTAAGTGTAGATATAAAAACCATACCACCAAAGAATTTAAGTATCCCAAGACGACTTTGTTCCCAGAAGTCAACACTTTCTCAGCATCATCTAATGTGGTTAAATTATACACACCAGGACCTATCTTCTTCTTCACCCATGTCACAATTGTTTCTCTAAATCACAAAATCAGTCAATTAATCAGCAATCCAAACTCCAATCACAAAATTAGTAACAAAAATTCAATTGAATTCGAGATTTGATTTACTTAGTCCTTCCTCCAGTGTAAGGCTTGTGTTCACCATCAACAAAGAAAAGAATAGTGGGAAAGCCCTGAACATTATGCTGTTGAGCTAGCTCATTCTCCTCCGTCGCATCGATTTTAGCCAAAACAACACCATCGTTCTTTAGCTCCGTCGCAGCTGCAGCATACTCAGGAGCAAGCGACTGACAATGACCACACCACGGCGCGTAAAACTCAACCATAACGTATTCGTTATTCTCAATCACATCAGTGAAGTTACGCTCCTTGATGACCACCACGTCTTTCTCGTCGATTTCCGGCGTAGGGAACGGATCCGAATCTGGATTACCTAGATCGGAGAAATCATCTCCTCCTTCCTCGTCGTCTTCATACATCTCGGAATCTTCGTCTTCTTCTCCTCCTTCAAATTCGTCAAGTCCAGTGGGGGAAGTAAATGAGTCAGCGGGAGCGTCTTCTTCTTTGAGATCTTCGAGGAAGCTGAGATCCTCATCGTCGACGTCGGAGGAAGAGGCCGCGAAAGAAGGAAAAACGGCGGAGAAAATGAGAAGAGCGGTGAGAGAGAAGAGGAGAAACACGCGAAACGCCATTTTAGTGCGACTGTTGTGAGATGTTGATGAGATCCAACAACTATAATACAACAAGTACACATGGTCGTTGTGACCTAAAACGTCATCGTTTTATAGATTACTCTACAAATCTTTATACTATTGAAACTGAAATAAATCTGAGTTATCATTGTTTCCAAACACTTTTCACTTACCCATACATTCAAATAATCTTAATATCTAGTAAAAATAAATATTAAAAGATTTTAATAATATGAAAACTAATATTAATTTCAAATTTTCTAAAATTTCTCTATCTAATTTAAACCAATATACTTGAAAAATATAAATCTCTTTACATCTTTATTTGATCTTATTTTTAAATTATTTTGAATTATTATCTAATATATATAATTAATAAAAATTTTAATTTTTTTTATATATGTTGTGATTCAAATTTTTTAAAACGGACATACATTACTCAATCGATGAAGAAAACAATATGTGTGTTCAATATCCCACATCACTAAGAAATTTTATAAGAAGTTTCAAATATTATCTATATACTTTTAAATTGAAGTACAAATAATTATCCATGTATCCAAATAACAAATAGTTATACATGTGTTCAATCACTCTCATATTTAGTTTCTTTATTTATCTTTTTTCTACATAAATAATTAATAATAAATTAATTCTCTATAATCATTTCCTTATCTAATATTGAGATTTTAATAATATGAATTATGATTCTTCTATTATCTTTGTTTGATCTTATTTTCAAATTATTTTGAATTATTATATAATATATTTAATTAATAAAATTTTAGATTTTTGTATGCATATGTTGTGATTCAAATTTTTATAAATGGACATATATTACTCTATAGTGTATATTTAATGTTCTACATCGGTACATAAAATTGTATGCCCATTAAAACCAGACATCATGGACAAGCTCATAGTGAACCGGAGATTTAACGAGATTTGTTCGCGGATTGGTGAGTCGGCCCGCACACTACTAATTTTTAATTAAAATAAATAAATTATATATATATATATAATTATATATAGTTGATGAAATATAATCTATGATATATTTGAAAAATATAAAAGGGTGTATTGAATTGAATAGTTGGAGAGATTTGAGTTTTAATGAGTTTTGAGATGATTTGATGAAATTTTGGTGAATTAGGAATTTTGTTATTAAATTTTCTAAAATCTCACATAAAACCATGGGATTTGGTTCTTTATAATTTTTACTAAGAAACCCCTCAAATATCACTTGAAACTTTTAAATCAAATTTTAATCATGTTTTCAAAAACAGTGGATTTAAGTGTATAATTTAAAATCACCAATCCAATAACACTCGATTTTAAAATATATTTTAAAATTCATGTTTCAATAACACATTATTTGTTACTAAAACTCAAATTTCTTCAAATGCTCAGTCCAATACACCCCCAAAGAGTTTATGTATAAAATTAGAATATTTTAAAAAATAGAATATAAAAAATATTTCTATTTAAAAAATTGTTAATTTTATTTTTTTTAAATATTTATTTATTTAAATTTTAAAAATCAAATTTGTGGGGTAGCTCACCAACCCATTGGACATAGAAGAGCATGTTTAGACATAAGAACTACTTACAACAACAACAAAATCGGTATATATGTCAGCTTACCAACAATCCTAACATTTTATAATTTAATGAAATTAAATTACATATAACTAAAAGAAAAATAATTATAAAAACTAAACGAACAAAATTTAAAAATCTATAAATTATCTAGAAAACTGAACACAAAATATTAAACAGTAAAATATAAACATGTTCAGTGATTAAGAAAATATTGATCTGCGGTACACCACGGGTTTGACTCTAGTTTTAATTATTAAGAATATAATTATTTTATTGACTAAAATACGACCAAATTTAAGGGAGCAAACCAAAAAAAATAAACCGATTTTTTTTTATCATTTCATGATTCATGCTTCTTCATTCTTGCATAAAGTTTCGTATCGCTTAACATTATTGAAACTTAGTAACTTATAATTTATGACATCTTTTCTTTTAACTACATAATTCCAAAATTGGAATCAATACAAATCCGATAAAATCAAACTAACAAAATCAGTCCTAGCTACTATGATTGAATACTCTTCTTTGAGACATTGCAATGTTCTACAGAATCAAAGCAGTAGCAGAGTTGACAAAAATCTTGAAAACATGATTAACTCAAGCATCAGAGTGAATGACAATAGTGCGGATAATATTAGCATGTCGTTTCTTGATGACAAAGTAGATTCCCAATGAGAGAAACGCTACGATAGAAACTCCTAACACTACACCAATGGTTTCTCCTCGTCCTTGTTCTCTTCTACTACTCTCACTTGTTGTGTGTTCGTCTGATGAAACTTTACTTCCTCCTTGTGAATCTGCTTCTACATTATTAGATGTCTTTGAAGGTGAAAGTGAAGGTGAAATCGAAGGCGAAGAAGGAGAGTGTTTTGGTGGATTATTGTGAGAGAGTGATGATTTTGGGTGAAAGAAATCGTAAGCTTCTGGAGATAAAGCAGATGGGTTTGAATAAGCTGGACCATGAACAGGTCTGCTTCCAGCTATGGAGACGCAAAGAAGCAAAGATAAGCAAGAGAAGAAGAAGAAGACCAAAGAGTGAGTTAGGTATGTCATGTTGTTGTTTTTTCCTCTATAACCTGTTTGTGCGCGTTTTTAGGGTTTATATAAGATATTGGTTATAGAAGGAGATAGTTGTTGCTTGAAGTGCAAATTTGTATGATTGTATAATATCAAGAAAATAACAAAAGTTTATTTTTAAAATGAATGAAGAGAAGTCATGCTTTAATTGTTTAGCTGATTCTCTTGCTAAAGCGGCGTTATTGTCGTTGAACTCTCTCTACTCCTTGTATATTGGTGACTAGTTTCGTTTCATTCTAAGTTTCATTTTGACCCAAACAAAATAAGAGAAGTCATGCAATTTTTGTTTGTGTTCGGTCTTCTATGTATAAGTATAATTGCCTCTGTCTAAAACAAAATGTTGATGGATTAACTCTACACTTAGTCATTTTACAGAACAAAAACAGTTGTTATTCATTGGTTTTACCTTTTGTATTTACACCGTTTATTTGATCTATGGATAAAAAGGATTCTCAAATAGGGTCATAATGGGGTAAGATTGGTGCCTTGGTGGTGACAAAGAACGCATGAAGACATAGAAGAGTTTGTTAGCTTTAAGGAACCGCAATGGAAAAAGAAAAAGGATTTTTATTACTCGAGTCCACAAGATCCCACTTTGAGTTTGCATTTGTTTCTTTTTCCAATTTTTTTTCTTTTTTGCAATCTTTGGCCACCAAGATGTATATTCCAGCTTACATGACCAAGACATATAGTTTAGTGATTTGTATTCAACACACACACCCTTATGTAATACTAGGCTTACCAGCACTTGTTATATTTTAAAACTTTTGGTTTTGCCGTTTTGGTTTAGTTTGATACGATTCTGGTTCGATTTGATTTGTTTCAGATTACCAAAGACACCACATGTACTTGTTCGATTTGATTTGTATTCAAATGCTTTTTGCTTTTCAGTTTTTTTTTTAAAACATCTATTTGATTCTTAATAAATTTGCCTAAAAGTTGTTTAAGACTAGACAAAAAAAGAAAAAAGTGAGTTCTTTATGTGTCTTGTATACTCCCTCCGTTCCTTAAAGATGAATTTTTAAGGTTTTGCACACATATTAATAAATTTTTTACATAACCTAAAATATTCCTATCTTTTCATTAAATTTTAATTATTTTATTTACTTTAACTCTAATAATTAGGGGCAAAACAAGAAATTATACATAACTTTTGCATTGAAAATACAAAACATCCAAATTTGTGAAACAATTTTTTTTTCTAAAACATTCATCTTTAAGGAACGGAGGGAGTATTATTTTACCTGGGTTGATTCTTGAGAGAAATAGACTCAAAGCTAAAAATAACGTTAACTCTAAGAAAATATCAAAGCGAAATTGAGAGTGCTTATCTTAAAGCAACATTAATTAGAAACCACATTTACATGAATGGGAAATTCCATGAAATTAAAAAAAAAAACAGAACATATATAAATAAATAAAACACATACAAGTACGTAACTAATTCCGCTTAATACATTGGTAATCATCATTTGATTAAAGATTAACTTGTGGCTTAAGCAGAGCTCCTAAAGGAGCCTAGAGCTTTAATCGCAGACGCTCTTAGAATAAACTGATGGTATAACGCAGCCGCTGCTGCTCCGATCATCGGTCCCACCCAAAAAATCCACTGTTCGATAATATAAACCAAAAATGTAATTAAAATATCTATCAATTCATAAAGATGCATGTGTGTATATATATGTTATTGACGTACTTGGTCATCCCAAGCTTTCTCCTTGTTGTAAATAACGGCGGCTCCGAAGCTACGGGCCGGGTTAATTCCGGTTCCGGTGATGGGAATGGTGGCTAAGTGAACCATGAAGACGGCAAATCCGATGGGAAGTGGCGCCAAAACTGGCACGTGAGAGTCACGTGCACTTCGCTTGGGATCGGTGGCCGAGAAGACGGTGTAAACAAGGACAAAAGTTCCGATGATCTCGGCACCGAGTCCGGTACCTTTGTTGTAGCCGTCGGCGAGCTCGTTGGCCCCACCTCCATATCTGAATATTATTAGCAATATATTTGTAGTTAGTAAAACAGTATGATCATATTTGATTAGACCTATAAAAAGCAGTGATCATTTTATCAGATCAAGTTTGGTTTATCCCAATTGAACACTCATAAGTAGAACCAATTTGTTTAGATGTTTAAACTTTTAAATTGTGCTTGTATAGAATTTCTTACAACCACTAAGTTCATTTTAATTTATACAACAAATTTTAGAGAGTTTTGAGACTTGATGGAACCTGTTGTAGTAAGAACTTTGGAATGCTTTGACGAGACCGCAACCGCAGATGGCACCAAGGCACTGAGCCACAATGTATAACACTGTCCGCACCAATGATACTTTTCGAGCCAGGAACAGCCCCACCGTCACAGCCGGATTAATATGACCGCCTTCATAAGTTAAACAAAATTAATTTAATAAATAAATAAATGGTAAGGATGTATTTTAAATTAGATAAAACCGATACAAACTAATCCAAACTGAACAGAACAAATTAATATTAAAAAAAAAAGAACTGAGCCTTATAATGATTAGAATAAATTTTTAAAAAAAAACTGATACCTAAAGATTGGAAAACAAATATTAAAAAAATAATAACCAAGAGTTGACATTTTATATTAGAAAATCTGAATATATTTGATTAAAACCGAACTCAACCTAGAAATCCATCGCTTACTAAAAATACATTAAACTATTTTGATTTTTTGTTATAATTAAAATACTTCTATCTTTATTGTAACGTGAAAACCTTTGTACCGTGACTCGAACGTTTGTATATAAACATACTTACCGGAGATACCGGCGGTACAGTAAACGAGAACAAATATCATTCCACCGAAAGCCCAAGCAATTCCCAATATTCCGACGCCACCACAATCCACTCCTCCGGCGCCTGCATCGGTCTGAGCTTTGTAGCCGATTACGGTTAGGATGGAGACATATAGGAACAGAAGTGTTGCCACGAACTCAGCTATGACCGCTCTATAGAGCGACCACTTCCGAAGCTCCTCCATGTCTAACAATGGTGCTGGAGGCGGATCCTCGTAGTCTCTTACCGCCGTTGCTCCGCCTTCTTGAACATCAAAGTCCTTTGCCATGGCCAAAGATGATAAAACAGAGAGTGAGAGAGAGATGAGTT
Source organism: Cardamine occulta (assembly GCA_028015245.1). Lineage (NCBI taxonomy): Eukaryota > Viridiplantae > Streptophyta > Magnoliopsida > Brassicales > Brassicaceae > Cardamine > Cardamine occulta. Next base: position 18,507,376 of record CM051390.1, read on the forward strand.
TTTATGTTTGTTAAGATTTGTAGCTCTTTGGTTTGTGTGTGTATATATATAGAGACTGTGCAAAGGTTTGGTATTAGTACATTATAAGACATTTTAATATATAATCATGTGGACAGTTAATTGTAAACATTTTTTTTGGAAATAATTATGAAGGAATCTTATCTAATCCCAGCCTCAAATGAGCAGGTGGTATTATAAGAAACGTTACAATTTTGCTAGTATTATGTTTGTCAATATTATGATGGAATGATTTACAAATTATGTCACTATAGAAAGGCTTTTTCTTTCTTTTTTCGTAAAGCAGAAATCAAAAATCCGTAAAGCCAACCCTTTGTCTACACTAATCTATGTCAAGTAAGATGCTTCTCTAATTCAACATTTTGTATATTATGCCTACATTTTCCGAATAACATAACCGAGGATCAGAGCTGTCTTAATTCGTATGATTAGAAGAGGATAAACTTGTTTTAAGCCGTCCAACCAACCTCTCGATTTAGACATTCTTGTGTTTATATTACTTTAATTGGTCGACCCTTGATTTAATATATTTTTTCCAATTGTTGTTGCGACGTCAAATTTCTATCTCTTGTTACCTTTCTATATTCATTTTCCAATTTTTAGGTTTTGTTTTTGTTATAACTAGTCAGATTGAATGAAAATTATGTATTACGGTTTAACAAGATGATACATATATATATATATATATATATATATATATATATATATATATATATTCTGGCTGAACCAATACATAAGTTGTGTTTTCTTATAATAGCTAGTAAATCATCTATATATGTTGTATAATAAATAGTTTATTGTTTTATACAAAAAAAAAAAATTGTATTCCAAAAGATGACTTAGGTATTATGTATGATAAACTCTAACAAAATGAAAGATATATTTATCTATTAACGTTTTTAATACTTGCATATAAATTATTCCGGAACAAGTTTATATCAGTGTCGTCACAATTTAAATTTAATAATACATATGACGGGGATAGAGATTAGAATATATTTACTACATAGCAGCCATATATAACATAAAGTTCCACACAAAATTATGAGGAAAATGGGAATCTTGTAAAGGTTATGTAACTAATTAGCATATGAAGAAAGATGCCCTTTTTAGGAACTACATTTTAGCGTGCAAGAATTTTGTGAAATTAATGTTTTGTAGTAAACAAGCAAACTCTCATCCCAATTCCCACCAGCACCCACATACAAAAGTATCAATTTTCATGTAAGTTTTTTTTCAAAATTATAAATATATATATATATATATATATATATGTTTTGAGAGGTTTGTAATAACATGTGTTGTCACTGGTTTGCTAAGACTTTTGATATCCTTACTCAGTCTGATTTTAAATTCCGATTTGAATTAGAAAATATATAAACTAGATGTAAAGAAGTTAGTTTTACGTTTTTACGGAGTCTAATTTGATAGAAAGATATGTCAACCATGTATAAAAAGGTACTAGTGACACTATTTAAAAATGAGTAATTAATCAACCAATTATAGAAAGTTGGTTAAAAGTAAAAAGTTGAATTTAAAATAAGGAAAAGAAAAATAATGAAGAGAAGATGATAAGAATGAGATCAATGACATGCAAAATTCGAATAACGTTGTAGCTCTTATTATATGTTATCTTTGCCAGACGAATTCTTCTGTACACGTAACATTATGTCCCATTGCTCCTAATCCTTCTAATTATTCAATTAATGTTGGACTTACATGCTTGATGCATGCATATATTATATTTCTAATTAAATATGTCTATATATATATGTATGTGTGAGACCAGACATAAATATATGTATCCATGTATTATTATGTATATGATGCATGTGACCATGTTCATGCATTTTAATTAAGAGTTTGATAGCGTGATGGGTGAAAGTTTCAGAGTTTATATGCGTGTTTGTAATTTTGTGATAAATAACTAAACTTCAGGTTTATCAGTAAAAGATTTTATGTCTTTAAATGTCTTTTATAAAGTGGTACGGTAATAAATTTGTAGATTAAGAAAGAGAGAGCACAAAGATCATGGATATGATGGTTTATGCAATGATTAACCGGTTTTTGGCAATCATACCAAAGTACCTTATACTAAAAGTTTATTTTCAGTTCCTTTTAGTATTTAGACTAAATATACTATTCTTGAGCAGAAACTTTTTGTTTACTTTTGTACCAAGATAAAACACTAAAGAGTACAGTACATCATCCTTAGTAATCAACCAAGGGATATCAACATCAAAACATTATTTAGTAACAATGAAGTATCACCACATGCTTTTTTGTACAGCTCTCATCACCAAAAATTTTAGATGCTTGAAATTTGATAATGGACATTAGAAGTTGATATCAAAAAAAAAAAAAACAGAGAAAGAAATTAAATTTATAACATCATTGAAAAATACTAGAAAGCACATGGCTTAATCTTATTTCACTCTCGTTCACTTATAGAGACACTAAAACGACCTTTAACTTACACCACTGCTCCCAATAAGCCCTTATGGAGTGCTAACAAGTCGAGCATCCCAAGGAACTTGTTTTCAAGTAAGTAATTATGCTGCCGACCCACAAAATTACGAAATCGTCTTTTTCTTTTCTTTGCATCTATTCTGGTGCGATCTGGATTGAATGTTTATTTCGTTTGCATTACACTTGACTAGTTGACTTGACTCAGGATCTAGTGCAGATGCTTCTCTCATCGTGTGGTAAGCCTTCATTTAAGAAAACTAGTGCAAAGAATGCACCAATCTACTAGTACAAACAAATATTGAAGCTAGTGAACAAAACAGATAGAAGAAACAGAGCATCGGCTCTTACTCATCGTGGCTCCAAAATGGGAATCTCTGATCCTTCAAGCTTAGTTTAGGCAACCACTGAGATCTTTAATCACACTAGAGCTTAAAAATTAGGATCATTTCTGATTCTCAGCTAGTAGTGCCTTTAATTGATTTGCATTAGGCGGAAATCTATGATAAATGAGGTATGTACATAAATGATTCAGCATCATTCTTTCAGACAAATCTATGATAATTGTAAAATCATTTCGGAGACAATTTGCCACAAGGATCAAGGTCAACACTAGAGTTAAATAATTCGCAAAAACATTTCTTTAACCAAGAGAACAATCCTATAAACTCACATTACCATCTTAATCTTAGTTGAAGCTTAATGATAGATTATAGAAATGAAACATTCTAATTGACCCAAGAAAAGGATTCAAAATGTGCAAACCCAAAAAAAATCCTCCATTACCGAAATTATATTATACTTAAACCAAAATACAAAAATCGATAGAGAAGTCAAAAGTAACCTTATCACTCATTAGGAACATCAATATCACCATTGTTAATCTCTTCTTGAAGATCCTTAGGATCTTTACCATCAACAGTACAACCAACAGATACACAAGTTCCCAAAATCTCCTTAACAGTTCCACTCAATTCCTTAGCAATAGATCTAGTTCGCATTATCTTAGCGATCTCAATCACATCATCAAACGAGATGTTTCCGTTATGTTTGATGTTCTTCACTTTCTTTCGATCTCTCTCTGGCTCCTTAAGTGCCTTGATGACTAACGCCGCTGCGGAAGGAACCACCGTGACTTTAGCTTGACGATTCTGAACTGTGAGCTTAACGGTGACTCGTAGGCCTTTCCATTCTTTTGCTGTCTCTTTGGCGATGTCTTCTCCTATCTTCTTTGGTGCGAGACCTAGTGGACCGATCTTTGGAGCGAGTGAAGATGCTGCTCCCACCTCACCTCCGGTGACACGGACGTAGACGTCGACGATTTGAGATGGGTCCAATTTCGGCGGCATTTTCTCTTTATCTTTTGCTCTCACTCTCGGCTTTTTAGGGTTTCGTCTTTCTTATAAAGCGTTTGTGTAAACTAGGTTTTTTATTGAAATGACGAATTTATCCCTTGATACTCCCTAACCGAAATTAAAAGTCTAGTGTCATTGGTTTAATCAGAATCAACCTTTATGCAAATAATTTTCAAAACATAATTGGTTTTGATTTTGGATTTTCTGTTTCGGTTCGGTTCAATGGCTGTGATTCTGTGAAGTTTTTAGAAGGGTGATTTGGGAAATAAGCAATAAATTCATGGGCCTGGTTTCTTTATACAACTCTTTATGCATTTCATAAAATACGGCCTCATAAGTTATAAGGTCTGAAAGCCCAATTTTTTTGCCTATGCGTCGAAATTTTACTTTTTATCGTTTTGTTTTTTTTTTTTAATTTATACACACACTCATCCCACAAATTGTTAAAAGCCTATTTCAACAAAACTCTCGTCTTCTCTCTCTCTCTTGGTGGTACAACGAGAATGTAATATCACAGAAAGCTTTAATGTAAAATTTCATTTAATAATAACATATACAAAAACAAAACATGTTCATCTCCATTCTCTTTTCCACCTACCTAAAAAAAAGCTATCCGATCGTATGTAATTGGTCAATTATGGACTGTACCGAATTTTATGCGAGTCTTTGGACCGGATACGCTAATCAACTTTAAGATAAGGAATATACCCATTAGAGTGTGACTGAAAATTTTAAAGATGAATGGGTATGTTCATACATACGCATATAAATATGTATGGAGAGCTACGAAAACTGATAGATGTTGAAAGAATGTGAGGAAGATACTGCCAAAGACATATACACCCATACAAGTATTTGGGGTTTCCGTATTCGAATTTTACGGGATACATTAATGAGTTTTGTGATGTACATGCGTGCGTATTTGTATATTCATTTCAAATATAATTGCATAATGGTCTCATTAATCTTCAAATTAAACCGTTTATTTATTTAAACATACACATATATTCCTTACATATTAATTAGAAGGATAATAAGAAAATTACAAAATCACAAAATATTATTTTCATAATACGTTTATCAAAACCTGCATGAGTCCATGACATTCTTAAATTCACTTGCTTCCGTTGTCATTTTACTTTCTTACTTTCTTAGAATTTCATAAACTGTTGAAACAGTGGTGATTAATTTGTATCGAAAAGAAGAGTAGCGATCAAAACTCATTAGATTCATAATTAAACCTCTTACCATATCTGTAAAAAAATCTTCATTTCCTTGTAACAGATGTCTTTGTAAAATCTGAATTGGGAACAAATCTGTTACGAGTTTCTTAACATAGTTCTTCTAAGACATCGATGATCTTTGAAGGACGAACTCAATTATAGAAAAGTAAATAGCATCTAATCGATTAATCACTAAAACAACAACAAAAAGCTCCCTATGAGGCTATGATCAAATATAAAATAGTCCAATGATTCACCACTAACTTAAAAAATTGGTGTAGATCATATATTCTCATTTCTTACTTTTCCCTGAGCCTTGTGACTAGCTGTATCAATTTAAAACGATTTTAAGTTAATAATTCATTTATTGCGTTATGGTTTCACCTCGTAACTTTCTGGAAAAGGATAACATGATTGGACGAAGCATTTAGTTTTTAGCATTCAAGTCCCTTTATTATCATCATACTGTTACAGCGCAATATTTTAACTTTTCCTTTTTCTAATCATTATTATATTTGACTACTAATTAAATAATATGATGTGCCCACAATGTCGACACCTACAAAATTATAGATAATGCTTTTATCCGTTAGCTTAAGCGAATAACATTTTGATTTGGTTTAAAATTGGCTCTAATCCGAAGTAATGTTCCCAATTTATTTCCTAGGACAAATAAAATAACCATCCATCAAAATATTAAAAAGAAAAAAAACTAATAAACGTCAAATATGAACTATATATACATAAACAAATAGTTAGAAGTTTTTAAACTTAGTTAGGATTTTTCAGTTTTGTTCTAAATACTTTTATGAGTTAACTATTTCATACACAATGGAAAGTGACGCGTAGGATAATGTTGACCGTATAATTATTCCAATTACAATAAAACTGCGTAACAAAAAATTAGTATAAATTAAAATGCGTAGATGTGGATAGACACAAAAAAACTTCATAAAGGGGAAAAAAAAGGTTTGATTTGAACAAAACACTTAACAAGTAAAGTGGGACCATACAAGAGTTTCAACGTTCAACGAATCTCGTGACAACAAAAAACAAACCCACTCGCAAGTATATCTCACGCGCCCATCGACTACAAAGAGCTGAGAAAATATCGAGATATTATCGATTGTCGCGCGTGGGAGGACATCGAGAAAGGAGAGAGAGAAAACGAAAGGACTTAAAAACCTGAAATCCAGCTGGCGAGAGATAAGCGTGTTAATATCGATTAGTGGGTCCTACCTTCACGTGTCATCCATATAAGATAAATTAGCCACGTGGAATGAGATCCGTTTGTTACGACACGTGTTTTGGTCGTAGAGACTATGTTTTGTTAAGAATAAAAATATATATTTTGAAAATTAATTTATTTTAAGTATAACTTATTTTGTTACAATTGATAAATATATATTTTATAAAACAAAAATTATTTTTTTTAATAAAAAGGAAAAAAAAATAAAAAATTTCTAGAACCGGTCGGTATATAATTTTGTTTTGGTTTGAATTGAACTAAATCTTAAATTGTCAAAACCAAACCCAAATATATGGGAGACAGAACATTCAAGTAAACAACCTACCAAAACATTCTATACGAGACAGAACATTCAACTAACAAAGAAATTGAACACACTCATATTGCCCAAAAACAAAATGTCCTTAATGACTATGTTGATCTCGAAGTAACTCATTGCCTATCTCATGTAAACATTAAATCAAACCGGAGCTTGATATGGAGCTCACTTCTCTGGAACTCCTTCCTCTCCTCTTTTATCTTCGAACCACTTCAAAACTCGCTTCCTTGGAAGATTGGTCATTTGAACAATGCTGCTAATCACATCATTCTACAACAACATCAAACATTCATAAAAATCTATGTGAGACAGAACATTCAACTAACATAGAATTTATCCAAATGTAAAAGAGAATCCTTACAGTGGGTCGTTTTAGTCTTCTGTAAACTTTTTCTAGCATTTCAATATGAGCTTTCTTCACTCTTTTCTGAGCAGACCATTTCTGTTGCATCATATGAACTGCTTCATCTTTTACTTTTTCCACAGGTTCGACCACACTATCTTCAGCCGCTGATGATTCCATAGGAATTTGATCAGGTGAGGAGTTTTCAGGTGCTGTTACTGGAAGTTTTTCATCTGGTAGTGTAGCACTTAGCATTAGAAGCTTCGGAGGCGGGTCACGAAGCAATTCAAGAACATAAGCCCTGTCAAGACAAATCTCAGCTGCCAGATTTTTTATCTGCAGATCACAACAAAACCATCCCTTAATAATGATGCATTCCGAATCAGAGGATCTACATGTTCTTTGTCAACTCTTAACCAATTCTGAAACAAAATCTGCACAGAGCAGACTAACCCAAGTATGAACTATGCTAAAGTATGATTTAAACAATGTATTCAACATCTATCCTCAATACTGAACGGAAACTTACACTAGTCGGTCTTAAGTTTAGTCGGTCTTTCATCTTTTTCGCTGTCATCATCATCTTCATCTTCATTATCATCAACAACATCATCAGTGGCTGAACCAAACAAGTCGATGCCATCAACATCTTCACCGCCACCTAATGTTGGAGCTAACTCATCTGCTAATGCATCTAAGTCTTCTTTACTTATCTCTTCATCATCTATTGACAAATTATCATTCTTCAAATCTTCTTCCAATAGATTAAACAATGCCTCAAATGGATCATCTTCCTCATCACCTCCTCCATTATCATCTCCCTCAAAACTCTTCTGCCAAAAATAATGAAATCGAAGACTGATACGAAATCAAAAATATGTAACTCTAATTCGAAAATTTCACTCATTCAAACCTAGTTTAGCTCACTTACTGTATCAAATTTCCAAAAAAAATGGTGAAAGCAACTGCAAACATTCTCAATTTCCACGAGATATAACCAATCAAATAATTATGTGTAGTGTGATTGTCTTACTTTTTTGTTCTTCTTTGGAGACGAAAAAGACGAAGTCACAAATCTTTTTCGGTTCTTCCCACGAGCAAAAACAAGTACAGATTGACAAAACGAATCGAGAAATGATTCAAGATCGATTGTTTCGACGAGAGAGACGAGAAAGAGAGAAAGAGCCTCCACGTCATCTCATCAGTAGAACCGGTGCTTAAAGTCTTTAATTAAGGATCGGTTCTTACTAAATTACTCATTATTGATTTAATTTTTGTTTATTTTTGGATTTAGAACCTCATTAAGAGTCTTGGAGATGCTCTTATGGTTTTTTTTGTTGATGAAAAATATGACATTTTAAGAAGGACTAAGATAGTCCATATTATTCATTAAATTGCCAAATAAGTTTTTTTTATTATGGAAATTGGAGAGTTAAGAAAAATATTTATTATCTTCTGAGTTCTGAACGGTTAAATTGAGATCATAATAACCCAAAAAAACAAGATATATATTTTGTTGAAAAAACTTCTAGTGAGATTTTATTGTCCTTCGTCTTGGATTTTATTTTTTGCTTTAACAAGTGGTTTTCTTTTTCGTTGAAACTTCCTAAAATTCCCCTATTTTTGAATTTTTGTGCCAGAAGAAACATGAGACTTGCACCAGCATGATCCGAAAGTTTTATAATATAGTTGAAAAGAAAAACAAGTAGCTTGGAGAAGAAAAAAAAATAGAAATAGCAAAAAGATATATATTGTAACAACGTTTCTCGTGATAACCACTATAGTAACGGGTTTACTCATAATTTAATTGTAGTATTTATTTAGTCACGAGTCACGACTTTAAGTTACACAGGATTAGTCATTTAGTTTAGTAGGTTAGTGTGAACAGTGGAAAATATGTGCTGTTAGAATTAAGCCAGAGTGTAAACTCTGAAAGACTGTAGAGTACTGGCGACCATAATCCAAAACAAATAGTCCACATAATTGGTATTAGTTTAATAATACGGAATATGACTTATAGCTAAGGAAGAGAATATAAATACATTAAATTAAGTAATACCACGAGAGAAAGCGAAGCACGAGTGGTAAGCTTTGTGCAGAGTGCTTTCATTGGGTAGTCAAGATAAAAATAAAATTAAAATTAAAAGAGAGAAAATATTGATTAAAAAAAAAAAACACTGTGGAACGGCTAAATTTACGAGTTATATGATGTAATGTAAATCTTCGACGGTTCTGGTTCCCCGCGCAGCTCACACCGACCAACCTCGTAGTTTTCCAAATGGTCGAGGCTTATATTATTATATTATATTCCATAATATTCTCCGTCCATGCGTTCTTTTATCATATTCTTAGATAATGTTTTCATGTATATATATATACTAATATATATATATATATATTTGTTTTCTTTTTTTTTGAAATCCGGAGTTTCTGGGTGGCCAGCTCGCGACTACCATATATTACAACCGGAAATTTTGCCCAAGTCCATTACTTCGAGACCATGTGGAGCATTCAATATATATATTTTTTGATAAAGCAGAGCATTCATTCAATATAATTGTCAAGACACTTATATTGGTAAACTATATTTGACATTATAGTGAAAAACTTGAACAATCGAATATATAATATTTTTGCCAATTAAAATATTTATAGAGAGTACTGATAAACAGAAATTACAATAAAATCGAATTATGATCTTTCTAGCTAAGTATGAATATTCAAAGTTTCAAACCATTGGATGTTCATAATATTGGTATTGTTGAAAACAAGAAAGATATTTGTATGTAGAAGCCTTTTAGGGATAAATTTATATATTTACTACTATGTGAAATTAGTATATACCCTTATTTTTGAACCGGATACATTAAATTCAAAATAATGGCCGACATAAAAAAATCAAAAGAATTTACTCATTTTAGGTTTCATTGAATCCAAATATAGTTTCATTCACACAAAAATAAATAAATAAATCATTTTAGAAATCAATTTAGATAACGTATATTTAGTGAAAGATAATGCAAAAAAATGAAATCAAATACCCACAAATATAGATATGAATTAAATTTAAAGTCGAAAACTTCTTTTTCAAGACAGAAGAAACTACAAAACTTAAGTGGTAAAGAATATGCCAAACACGCCACATGTAATATTCTAGCGTTCCTGGTATTTTTCGGCACTTCATTAAATTCCATTTTAAAATTAAGGGTATTTATGTAATTTCAAACTGACGGAAACTGGAAGTTAATAGAGAGAGAGAGGGTCCCTTATCCAAATTATCCAACTCTCAAAACCTGTATAAAACCAAAGACTCCCTCATGACTAATTCTTCTCATAAGCAAAATAACAAATTTCAAAATTACTTAAAACGAATTTTAAAATTTAAAATTTATAAAATAAAATCTTCTTCTTTCAATGGCGACGGGGAAGAGTTACTACGCTCGACCTAGCTACCGATTCATCGGAACTGATCAGCCGTTGTACTTCTCCGCCTCCGATTCAGGACTCGAATTCGACGAAGCCGATCTCTACAATCCCGTCCACGTCCACTCCGATTCGACTGATTTTCGCCGCAAAATCTCTTCATCGAGCAGATCCGGGAACAAATCATCGAATCGTCCCTCCGCTTCATCCGCTGTTGCGGCGCCGTCGTCGCTTCCGATTAACGTACCGGACTGGTCGAAGATTCTCCGGGAAGAGTACCGCGATAACCGTCGGAGAAGCATCGAGTGTGACGACGACGGCGATTACGAAGACGGAAGCGATTGGTTGGACGCGAGCGGAGGAAGATTGCCGCCGCATGAGTTTCTGGCGAAGACGAGAATGGCGTCGTTCTCGGTTCACGAAGGAATTGGGAGGACATTGAAAGGAAGAGATCTAAGTAGGGTCAGAAATGCAATTTTTGAGAAAATTGGGTTCCAGGATTAAATATTTGGAAAGTTTTTGAGGTCCTTTTATTTTTGGCTTACTTCAATCATTTTTCTCTTGTTTTTTTTACAAGTAACTGTCAGAGAGAAAGAGGAGAGCATGTAATATTTCTAGAAATGCCCTCGATTTATCGTTAATTTCCGAGTATCTTACCCATGTAATTTTTTCTTAACTTTGAGGTTGTATCACATTTCGCGTATGAGTAATAATAGATCATGTTTTGGAAGCTGATTAAATCCAGGTTTGGGGTATTTCATTGTTATAAGTAAATTGTAGTTATCTTCAACTTAATTTGAAATAGATATTTTTTTTCTTACCAAAAGCAGAAAGAAAGAAAAAATATCATGAATTTCACGTATAATAAGTTTTTTTTTTTTAACCATTGAATAATTACAAACAAAAAATGTGAAATAGACTTTGTAATTTGTAGGACCGGCAAAAAGTCATTTGTAATGAGTAAATGAATAATGAGGTTGTCAAGTTGGGTGTCGTTTTCTGATCAAACGCCAACCGTTTTGGCCAAGCTGTGGACCTTTGTGTTGTGATATATGAAAAACTGAAAACACATTATCTATAGAAAATAGCCGAATAGGAAAAATATATTACAGTTATTTTTCTTAAATAATATTTATCAATTTTATTGATAAATATATTATGTAGAGGAATTCAAAATATTTTCGTTCATTATATTTTACTAAATATATAGTTTTAGCTTAAAATAATAATTTAATCGTTTTTGCTGGTATAAGAAAAGAGAACAAATTTGACCATTAGAACGCATAAGTAACTTCATGTTTTAAAAAACTAAAGGTTGTTGTCTTGAAGCAACTTGTTACAGGACAAAGGTGTGAAGGAAACACTTCGTTCAACATAGGAGTGCATTGGTTGACAATGAGGCAAGCAAAATTATGAAATAATAACATGATCTAAATGGTTGTTGAGAAAACAAATAGTGGTTGCTATCCCCGAATACTCTCTGATACTTAAATTGGAAACTGACGAGACCACAGTATTAGATAAAAAGCCATAAAATTGAGAAGAGGAAGAGGAATATTAATACAGTTATGGGCAGCTCTAGATCATTAGGCGATCCTAGACCCAAACTACTTGGAAGTGAGCTCATAAGAGTACATGTGGAATTTCCTAGTAGAAAATCAAAAATAGTAACGTTAGAAATATATATTTCCAGTTTCTTATTCGCGAAATTTAAATACTTTGGGTTTGAGATGTAAGAAACAGTATATGACATTGAAAAACCATCATATCATACATACAACAAATTTAAGTATATTGTATATCAAAATGTTTATTGTATAGAAAATTTCTTGAGTAGAGCAGGTTATGCTTAATAAATAAATAAAGTATAAAGATTAACACTTTAAACTATAAGTAAATTGTCTTGATTTAACTGACATCTCCTAAACTATTTTAAATCTTATAAAACTGTCCACATCAGTTATAGTCATCAATCATCATCATGTTATCTTTTTAGTTGAAAGATGTAAATCATGTAATACGACACATTTTTTATGAATGAAAATGAAATATTAATTTGAACATCAATAATATACATTATCAGTCTTTAGAGAGTGCACTTGTAATGGAAGAGATGAGATCTATCTAATAGCCAAAATTGGAGGTTTACACTTAACAGCCTTACAGCTTTATTAATTAGTCTTTTTAATTATTAATTAATATGGATGTGCAAATATGCATGATTCCACCAAGGCTAAAGGCCCACTGTAAAGCCCAAGTTCTTTATAACTTTAGCAATATAGATGGTTATTTAATTTATATTTGAACTTTGTGGGCTTATTCACTTGTATGATAGTTCTACTTTTTTTTCTTTTTCTCCCAACATTAGCACGATAGTTATATGAAATCGTAGTCGAAACTCTTACAATAATAATAGGGAGATACAAAAATATGTTAATATTTCATCAGAAAATTAGAAGAACATTTGCCTTTTTATGTAATTTGACTGTTTTTAATTTATCGTGATGATCAATATGGTACACTAGCATGGAATCAAGAAAAAACGGAATACTATTTTCGACAAGAATTTTTGCAAATGAATTACCCACCAATAAAATGTAACTTTAGATATTTTTTATGAATTTATTTGATGTTCATAACAAATGCATTTAGTTTCACCTAAAGGGCATGAAGAAACCCCACGTTCAATTGTGGTAGAGTAATGCTTATGTAAGCAATTTGTCATACGGATTAATTTTGTAAAATAATACTGATTAGTGCTCTTATTACGCTAAAGACTAAAGTAGCTGATAAATCAAATCTAGGCACATCCCCCTCCATTAACAAGTGGAAGGTTTATTTTTGGAATAAAAAAGTTTGACGTTTTAATTCCCTTTTTATATACATAGAATATACACACACGAAAGACAAAGTTTTCTACCTTTTTAATCTTTAAGGCTCAACTCTCAAGTATATTATGGGATACGTCTATAACTTTTTTTATTGAGACATGTAATTATCTAATACTCGTACTAAAACAATTATGAAATATGACTTTCTTTTTCATTGCTACTAGCCTACGTTTGCTTTTCTACTTCATTTTTGGGTTAAAAAAAAACTCAAACCTACCACCCGTTCAAGTCCATGGATTTTTGTTTATAACTAGTTTGGACTTGTTCTGTAACCTAAAGCAAATGAAGTTTATAAGCATGTAATATAAAATGTTCGACGATTAAAAAGTTTGTAACTTCTAATGTCTTTTTTTTTCTTAAGATATTTTCGTCTTCTTTTTGGTATCTATATGTTCATATGTGAACCTGATTGATGATATAGGTGTCGTTTTCACAGTCACAAATCTCTATCATCCTGATTTTTTGTTCTCAACTGTCATGTAGACTTACTCACTTTCTAGTATGAATGCATTTTCCACAGCATAATTTGTCTTCTCTAAAGCCACTAAATATAAATTTTAGCAATAACATCAAATTTATAGGTACACGGCGAGTCCCGCGAAACTGTGGATTTTGCTTTTATAAGATTTCAAGTAGTAAAATGAACACAGCCAAAAAAGCAAAACAAACATCATTAATGTGGAATTGACGAACCAAGCATAACAAAAATTGAATAGTGGTAGTTTTGATGTATATATAAATGACAAACAAGCTTAGATTTGTTTTTAAAAACATCTAATATGACTGAATAGTCTTTTCGGTTATAATTATATTGGTCAAGTAAACTAATCCATATGTTCGAATATCTTCAAAATTTCATAACTGAGAAAAAAAAAAACTGATTAGCATGTGAACTTCCTCCCATTAGTACAGTAGATTAGGAAAGCGATTTTGTTCTTTAAATTGTCCTACCTGCATTAAATTTTATGTGTTGAATAATCACTTTTATGCGTTTTTGTGTGTTTAAGTTCATAACCGTATTCAAATTTCAAATTTCCAAAATCTTCTATTAATTTTTATATTATTCTAAGAAAGCAATTGATCATACATATATACCTCTGCAATCTCGATAGAATAGTGGTAGAAAGGATTCACATTAATTAGAGTTCAAATTTCTCATTGTGATATCAATCTAGTTGGTCATTGAGGCTTCAAATATCAAAAATATTTTGAACGTTTCTCATGGATCTCAAAAATTAGTTTAGACTTGCGTACAAATATCCTGGTTATTAGAAAAAGTTGTCGAGGAGAAAATAGAAACAAGGATCATGAAGAAACGTCCCTGCAAGTTTATATGAAAAGGGTAAAAAATAGTACCACATCAATCTTTGGTCAACTACATTAATTAGCTTGACCTTAGGCATTACTCTTTCGAGTTGTCATTATCAGTGCCAATCGAGAGGAGGACCAAAGACCAATCCTCAGTTTGACCTAGATTAGTTTTGATTATTTAAACAGTTAAAACGCATTCGTGCTGTGGCAGAGGTAAAACACATTAGCGAATGTGTTTTACAATATCAATAACCTTAAGTATCTCTTAAACAAAAAATTGTTTGTTAATTGTATAGTAAAAGAGAAATGCAGAGGAGAAAAAGCATTTCATTTTCGTTTACATAGGTTTCTATCTCAACTACATGATTATTTTTTATGTAAAAACTCAAAACGCAAGAAATTGCGTTTGAAATAATGTAGACTGTACCATGCGAAAGCAAAAGGAGGAGAGGCCTAGCAGAGACATCATTAAGATTTCAAGATGTGATGTGAATAAAATTGATAATCATTAAATTTTGTTAGGAAAGGAATTTTTAGTCGAATGACAAAAGGAATAATGAAGGATCCGTTGATAGGTCCCGGTTAGGTCAGGTCTTCACATTCGACAACACCAGACAGTACTCATGGGGCCCATTACTGAGACAAACTGGGCCATTTGATTGGATCTCTTATGGGCCCAAATTATTTGGGTTATTGGAACATGTCCCATTTTCTCACATTATCCTCTTTCTTCTATAAGCTATGGGCTCGTTGGCTCTGTAAAGAAGGCAACATTCTCATCACAAAACACACCCTACACTTACCTATTAAAGGTTTTTTTTTTTTGGTTTAAATAGATTCAACATTGGTTATCGTATTTTTCCAAAGTATCAATTTTAGAGATGAACAACATACTTCTTGATAATGAGTTTCTTGCGAATCCAACACATACAAAGCTTAACGTCTAAACCTTTGTTTTGAAGTCGATTAGTTTAGATTTTCCATATTTTTTCTTTATAAATATATGAAGCAGACATCTAAATTTCCTAGACACCTAACTACAACAAAATAGTCGATTGATATGGTCAAAGTTGGAGTGTCGGGATCGTTTGACCGCCGATTTTAAAACCTTGTTCCTTTTTTTGGCTAACAAAACCTTAAATTGTTTTTTTTTTTTTTGGGGTCAAACTAAAACATTAAATTTTTAGTTATTATTTTCAAAGCTTTTTAGTTTTTATGGTATGACATTTTGTTCTTTATTTCGAATTGTCACAGTGTTTGATTGTTGTGGTTTAAAGTTTAAACAGCACAACCGTAATAAATGTATATTGATTATCACCATTCAATGATTTTGTATCCATTGCGGTACAACTGTGGTAAAACAATATACCATGCATGTTTTTGGTTCACAAATTAATTTTGGTAAAAGCTTAGTTCGAGTTTGATAGTTATCATTATATTTCAATATTTTTCTGTTCATTCTATCACACTATTTATTTCTCCGTCACTATTTGAAACATTTTTCTACCATAGTTTTTACCTTCTATACAAAAAATCTACCTTTTTCAAGACTATACTCTTTTAAGTCAGGAATTTTTTTCCCAATCAAAACTTGTTGACTAAAGATTAAGAACAAACAGAGAAATATCAACTGAAGAATGAAGATGAACACAAATTAATTCGTATGTTGGTGAGATTTCGTCAAATCTGGGAAATATTATTTGGAAAGAAAATTCATATTTTTATTTTCATTCACAAAACCTTTTTCATTCTAAAAAATTATTTTACAGATATATAAAATTTAACCTGCTGTGATTACTAGACCAAACTCTTAACGACACAATTGTAGCCTACTAAACTACAAAATAAACATGTAATTATTAAAAAATAAATTCAAATAAATTCAATTATTTGACATTTGAGACTATCTTTTTTTTAATCATTTGATTTGCTTTTTCTATCTTTATTAGTGAAAGAAAAGCCAGCCACTAAAACGTGAATTCCTGGCTGAAAATAGAAATATTAGAAAAGCTACCACAATTTGACCCTGAAGAGAAAGAAAAAAAAAGCCAAAATATATAATTTTGCATGAAAACATTATTCATTAATCAGTCTCATTATATTTAGGTATAGACAAATGATGAAGAAGTAGCTTTTTTTCCCCTTGATATTAGCAAGACTTTCAACAAATAAGAAAGAAAAGAGTAAAAATGAGGGAAATTTATAGGGATGCCTGATTAGTCATGTTATATGTGATACTTATGGGATCTTGATATTATTTTACCCAAACAAAAAATGGGATCTTGATATTCCTTTTTTTTTTTGGTTTTAATCTTCATCTCTACATGTTATCTATATATATATATATAATTTTTTCCCCCAAGTCATATATATCATCATTCATCGACGGTACATTAAAATTATACGTTACATTGGGAGGTAAGTAAAGTGGACAATGTTTGATAAAAAAAAAGAAGATAAAGTGGACAATAAATAGGAGAGAAAAATGTTAAATTTGGGTGGGGATGTTAGGAGGGGACAAAGTGGAGGAATATTAATATCCCATCAAGACCAACAACATCAACAAAAGTATATATATATATATATATATATATATTTGACAAATAAAAAGCAAGAGATAATATATTTAATAAAAAAACAAAGGCAACAAAGAGTGTGACGTTTTGACTTTTTCTAATATTTAAATTTGTATTTATTTTTGGTTCCGAATGGTTTATCTCAAGATGAATAATAATAATGTGTGTAAATGTAATTGAGTTTGTACTAGAATGTGAAATGAATGGGGACACTTATTTTTATTTCCGTGCATAGTCAAATCGAGACTTATCGCAACTCGCAACTACTTTGATATCATCCCTCTCTGTTTTTACTCTCTATTTTTACGCAAAATGAATGAATATCCTATGTAAAGTGAAAACCCTTTTCAGTTCAAGGTGACCAACTAAATAATTTGTGCTTTGTGTTGAAACATTGTGTTTCTTTACCATGTTTGGTAGTTTAAACTCTAGTATGCAATTTTGTGTAGATTATGTAAACAAACTTTTTTTGGTTTTTTTTTTTGGTTTTTCTTACCACACATTCGCTATATATAGCTAGGGTATGCGTATGCCCATCGAATGCTTGCAGAGACCTTGTTCTCTAGGACGAAACCAGCTCGGTTAACACTAACATATTTGACTTGATCCGGTGATATGCTTATGCTGCATTTTACTATAACAGTTTTACTAAAGATATTTGAATATTTACGTGCGTATAGTCGAATGTGGAGTTGTGATTAGATGTTAACTGTTGCGTTTCTATAAGCGGTCGAATAATTATCCCTTACAAATTAATTGGACATGTTAACAAAATTATTTGGATTTAACAGCTTATTGAGGTTTCAGCTTCGTTTTTGTTTTAGTTTCTTGTCGTCTTGTTACACATAGATACACATACACAGACATCAATATACATAAAATAATTGTTTTCGGAACAATTATAGAATATATAGCGCATGATCTTCTTATGAAATTTGAAATAATAAATAGAACATAGAATATTGGTTTGATCACCAGACACTATGAAATAAAATAAAGTAATCATTGTAAGCAAAAAGACTAATTTCAACCGCAAGTTAAAAAGAAGAAGTTGATTATATATATAACCCCCCCCGCCCCTTTTTAATTAACTATTTTCTAACTGTTTAATTTGTCGCTTGTGAAACAATCAAGCACATGGGTCAATATACAAAATACTACAACGTGAAATTGTGAATTATCATTAGCAGATGGGTCATAACTCATAACTAACGACAAGTGTCTCAAACTTTGAATCAAGCTAGAAAATCATGACAGAAGAAACTCCATAAAAGCAACAGATTTATGAATGAGAGTAACAATCAGATACATATAAATTAAACAAACCGATCATATTTTTCTAGTATCTATAAAATATATAGTTAGTTCAACTAATTCACCGATGCGACTCCCAATCAAAATAATATTTGGCCATAGCTGAATTATATTATCAATATCAAGTGAACTCTACTCCCAATCAAAAACAGTTTTAAAAGTATAACTATAGTCACTAGTCAGTAACATTGCGGAATGGTCAAAATGCATTTTATTTTTCTGAAAAACTATAGTTGGTAGAAGCTTATACATTCATAAAATTATTACATAAAACCTCTATAAATTAATACTCGATAAATTAATAAACAATATAAAATAATAAAATTTGATAGTCTCAACTCGGACCGATATAAAAATGAACAAAATTCGATAAGATAATAAGATAATAATTTTTTTACAATCTCTATGTAAATATATGGCCTCATTAATAACATAAATTAATAATCATGTAAAAATATATATATATATATATAAGATAATATACTTTTAATATTTTTAATGAATTTCTGTTAGAACTCATAACTAACTTTTTCTTATATAAGAAAATATTTTGTTGTGTGTTTAAACTATTTTATTGTTCTGCTTAAATACAACAATTGAGTTCACTAATCATAAATTTGAATTTTTGTTAGTCGTTTATATAATTGAATTCATCTATAGTCTTTGTTATCTATTGTCAAAATAATTTATTTTTTCTTTTAAATTTTAAAATTTCAAGTTTAAAACTATTAACATTTATCACATCCAAAACATTAATTTTATTTTGATCAATTTATTTTAATTTATATATTTTAAATTTTAATAAAAATCTCTATAAATTAATATCACTATAAATTAATAAAATATTATTGTCCCAACATTATTAATTTATAAAGGTTTTACTGTATATTTATTTTTAATCTTGTGGATTAGTAATTGAGATCATATTATTACATATGGCAAAAATATATAGGTAAATGCTATACATAGTTAAAATTATAAAATAGTTGAAAATAATAAAACTAAAATAAAGGGATAAATGGGTGTAAATGTGTGGTCAGCACGTGAGAGTTACTTTTGGCGCATGCGAAAAGCTGTAGAAATACCACATCGTCAACACTTTTCATTTTATATTATACTGAAATGGTTTCAGATGAAAAAGTAAATAAAACATTAAAATGAATTTTCTTTCGGCAAATTGAAATTCTTATTACCAAATCAACATCTTTAAATGGTAATTATGTTTGCAATGGTTGAGGAACAAAAAATGCGTCAAACGTATTAAACTGGATCGTCACTTGCATTTTCTTATAGTTTTCGTAGTATATATAAACTATAAAGACGGTAATTGTTTTCCTCATATGTGATGTAGTATAGGATTAAGATAATATATAAATGTTTATCATTTGTATTCTATTTAGACTTTACATTTTATCATCTGTCATCAAATTTGATTTCATAGATTTCCGGTGTTTAGAAGTTTTCATGTTTTTAATTTCCTTCTACAGTAAAGTGTTTAAATATTGGGATTTATCCATTGTGTACAAGAACTTCTATAAATGTTTATCATTTTATTCATTTTATAAAAATGTTATTTTTGTTCTAAATAAAAATTTGTTCTAAATAAAAACATGTGCTAAATTTGTCAAAAAAAAAAAAAAAATTGGTACTAAATTTTTTTTTTTGTCTTGTTTCTTCTATTGGAACTACATTAACTGTCCTGTAGTTCAGTTGGGTCTCCTTGTCTAAATAGTTTATTGTACTGTTATTATTCAGAGTTTTGATCTTTTGTTAAAATGCGATCAGTTTGTATAGAATGAAATATATCATAAAGAATTACGTGAAATAATTTTCTTAGAAAAAAAACGTAGAGAAGGTAAAATAGCAGATGTGGTAATAAAATAAGATATGTGGTAGAGACAGTAGAAGAAAGAATAGTTAAGAAGGTAAAAAAAAAAAAAAAGAGGAAGAGAAAATAGTGCGGCGATGGGTGACGGATAATCGAAGACTGACCGCGCCATAAAAGAGACGCATATTGTCTGGAATTAAGCAACCATTTTTTTATTTTCCATTTCTCCTTCTTTCATTTTCTTTTACTTTTGGCAATTTTCATTAATGGCTTTCGTTGCTTTTATGATCCATATTTTTTCTATGAAACCACAACCAAACGAGTTCGAGAACAGACAGTGCGAAATAAGCAGATTAAGTATATTAAATGGAATATATATTATTAGCGTGGAGAAAATGTGAATGGTGAGTGTCTCTAGTGAGTATGGTACAAATATTATATATTAGTAGTTATCAAACCTTGAATAGTTTGATCATATTTTGAGAAATCCTAGTCATTGAGATTAGGCTATGATAATCTCTTTGGGGTTGAGTCTCTCAATGCAACATCCTGATTCCTGAGTCCGTTCTCTTATGCACATACTATAATACTAGTTCATCAACCTATTTAAAATATACATCAAAATTTTGACAGGTACATATCAGTGTACCCCAATATGATTAGCGACTGGAAAATTATGCTAATGATAATTTTGTAATCTTTAATACTAATAATTCTGATTTGAACCATAGATAAATAAATATGAAAAAGCAAAACTGCTTAGCCGGTAAAGTAGAAAATTCCACTGAGTGACACAATTTGACTGCATCATTTACCCACGTTTTTTTGTTATCCTATAATCCCATATATGATTCAAATGTACATGGTACACAATTTTTGGTCAACCTATATGACACGTAACATTCTTCTATTAACATGTGAAAAGAAACCAAAAACAAAAAAAAGGTGCTCAAATTAATTAAATTTGGAACCAAAAGAAAGTAAAAAAAGTTTTTTCTACAGAAAGTAAATTGCACTTACAGATGAAAGAAAAGGCCGGGCGCACAGTTTATGATCATATGTAAAAAATGTCAAAGAGGTTTAGTCGTATCAGTGTGTTTGACTGATCAGTGTCTATTGGTTCCTCTTTCTAATTTTAAAATTGTAATTTTACAAATTAATATATTCGCTGCTTTAAGCAGTCTGTAAATGATAGTACTAGTTTAATAGTGACTGGCTAATCTAGGCTTTAAATAACTTCAGCTAATTAAAAAGACACTTAAATTAGCATTCGTGGTTTTGGCGTGATGTTAGCTCCTCCTAGCCTCAGCCCTCTTGTCGTAGAGCTAAGTTATTCTCCTCAAACTTTTATATACAGAATGACTAATCTGATTAATTTAGTTAAGAATATTGTGTTCACCATTCTAACTACTATATAAATGAGTTAATCTGACTGTTTTTATTCATCAATCAAAATGTTGACCGTGTCTTTCATTCGCACCAACGTCATTTTTTAGCTTTTCCATATTACACCAATCACCTAACTTACTGTATCCTTCAAGTGAAAAATTGATTTTCACTTGGTACATAAATTTACCATTCCTTTACTGCATAACTACTATTTAATGAATGATACATTTACAATGTATACCTACATGTATAAGAAATACAAATTTGGTTCGTATAATAAATGAAGATAAGACATGCTAACAAATAAACACTACCACAAAGGGATAGTGAGAGAATGTGTTTTGTAACAAGACATACTTTGATTGCTTGATGTGTTAAAATGATTATGTCAGAGACGGAACGACCATAGGCTCTTTTTATTTTTTTAATATCCATTTTTTTCCCTGGCTTCCAATAATGTCGAATTTAAATTCTAGAATTTTGTAACTCGAATCATCCTTAAGTACATTGAATGGTGGTGTCTCTCTTAATCACAAAGTAGAGAGCTGAACAAAATTCTTGTTACAACTTGTTTGTTTTGGTTTTTAAATCTTGTTACAACTTATAAGCACATCTTCAAGAATCAAGATTCAAGATCATAACTTTAAGAGTAGACCCAGATCTTATAATCAAGTCTGGCTTTATCTTTTTAATGATTAAACTTTTAGAGGAGAAGATAAACTTGTTCCTCCTAATTAAAATAAAAAAGCTTTCCATATAACTTTAAAATGTAGTATTCGCTCCCTTCAATTTTATAAGATATTATAGCTTTTTTTTGTTTTATTTTATTAGAAATTTTGCAAAATTTTATGCAAAATTTACATTTTGTTTGATTGAATGAATTTAAAATAAAACATTAAATAATACTTGTGTAAAGAAAAACAGATTTTTAATATGCAAGTTCTTAGCCAAAACTTATAATAAAAAGGACGGGAGAATATGTTTTAAATGGGAATGTAGAGTGTGACTAGTAAAATTTTTAAGAATTTTCAACATTTTTTTTTTAACATTTTCAATGAAGTTAAAAAGGTTTAGATGAGTTTTATCTAAAAACATAAACCCTAATTTGTTTTTAAATGTGAATCCAAAATGAACAATGAACAAAATGTGAATCCAAAATGAACAATAGTAAAAGATAGTAATAAAATGGATTAACTATATTGTCATTTCATAAAAACAGTAGGGACAACATCGTAAATGATCACAGTATTATTAATACATTAAAAAAACAAAAAAAAAACGCACCACTTTTCTTTTTCGCTGATGCACAGCTTGTCGGTTTGCGTGCAAATCCTCTGTTTCACAATTTCTCTCTCTCTCTCTCGCTCTTCTCTTCCCTCTTTTATTCTTCTTGAGCAGAACGGACACACATCACTTACTCTAATCTCTCTCCTTCTTCTCTTCTTCACCTTCTCACATAAACCACTCTTCTTTCTTCCTTTTTCAAATTTAAATTCTCTTTAGTATTATTCATTCTTCTGAGTCTTGTAATACAAACTTTTCACCTTCAATTGTACCAAGTTATGTTCTTCTCTGTGTCCTGAATTGTTATAATGCTTCCATCAATTGTTGTCTCTCTTCTTTGAGAGAATTCACGTCACTTTCTTGTCAAAGTTTGGATCTTCTCTTTTCCCAGACTCTGTTTTGTGGTGTTACTCTGTTCTCTTTGAAGAAGAATCTTTTAAATTCTTAGATCTTCTGAATCTCTGTTTTTAATTTTTGTTTCTACTCTTCTTTGCTTCCTTTTTTTCTCTTTTCCAAATTCTCGTTTCCACATGTCGTTGGTCTTTAGCTACAAGCCACGACCATAGAATCTTCTTTGTCTGAAAACACCAAAAGAATTACAATTTACGTTTCTCTTAAGAAACGACGGACTTTTCGAAGATTAATAAACATTTATTAAAGAAATAAAAGAAGAAGAACCTGTGAAGTTTGAGACTTTAATCGAGGGTCGAGAAAAAAATGGAGATGGCGGTGGCTAATCACAATCACCGAGAGAGAAGCAGTGACAGTATGAATAGACATTTAGATAGTAGTGGTAAGTACGTTAGGTACACGGCTGAGCAGGTGGAGGCACTTGAGCGTGTCTACTCTGAGTGTCCTAAGCCTAGCTCTCTCCGGCGACAACAATTGATCCGTGAATGTTCCATTTTAGCCAATATCGAGCCCAAGCAGATCAAAGTCTGGTTTCAGAACCGCAGGTATTCTCATTCTCTTTTATTGCTTCTCTCAATTGGGTTTGGAATGATTTTAATGACAAAAAATCTGTAATTGATTGTATTCGATTTAAAACCTGATATATACAACGGAAATCAAGGACCACTTGTGTTAAGATTTGGTCCTTGATTCAATTCTCCGACATAATTTCCTGTTTTTTTACAAAAGTGTTCCTCTGAATCTGTCTGGGAGATTTGATGTAATTTTGGTGTCCTATGATCATTTTCTCCTCTGAATCTGTTTTTTTTTTGTTACCTTAACTGATGTATAAATTAATCTTGGCAGTTTTGCTGATTGGTTTTGTTGTGTGGTGTAGGTGTCGAGATAAGCAGAGGAAAGAGGCGTCGAGGCTCCAAAGCGTTAACAGGAAGCTTTCTGCAATGAATAAACTGTTGATGGAGGAGAATGATAGGTTGCAGAAGCAGGTTTCTCAGCTCGTCTGTGAAAATGGGTTTATGAAGCAGCAGCTTACAACTGTTGTATGTATCTTCAAAATTCTCTTGACTCCTATCAATTCATTAGGTAGCTTGAGTTATAAAGTTATTGACTTGTTTGTTATAACTTCAGGTGACAGATGCAAGCTGTGACTCTGTGGTCACAACTCCTCAGCATTCGCTTAGAGATGCGAATAGTCCTGCTGGGTAAAGTTTTTTTTTTTTTGTAGTGAGTTTTCTAATCTTTTTTTCTTGGTCTAATTATTACTTGGTTTTGTTCTTAGATTGCTCTCAATCGCAGAGGAGACTTTGGCAGAGTTCCTATCCAAGGCTACAGGAACTGCTGTTGATTGGGTTCAGATGCCTGGGATGAAGGTTATACCATTTTCTATCATTACTAATCTATTGATGTCTGTGGCGATATTGTATAATATGAAAATCTGATGTTGTGTGTTTTATTAGCCTGGTCCGGATTCGGTTGGGATCTTTGCTATTTCGCAAAGATGCAGTGGAGTGGCAGCTCGAGCCTGTGGTCTTGTTAGTTTAGAACCTATGAAGGTAAGAAATGACCAATCTTTTCAATGCTACAGACTAGAGTCAAAATGTTTCATTTTTCAACCATTTCAGGTTTTATTGTTTTCTTGCATCAGATTGCAGAGATCCTCAAAGATCGGCCATCTTGGTTTCGTGACTGTAGGAGTCTTGAAGTTTTCACTATGTTCCCGGCTGGTAATGGCGGCACTATCGAGCTTGTGTATATGCAGGTGAATCTTTTTCTCTTTTGGTTTAGTTTTCTATTTCTAACACTTGAAGATGACTGAATAATAAAGAAATGGCTTTTGGTCAGACATATGCACCTACGACCCTGGCTCCTGCCCGTGATTTCTGGACCCTGAGATACACAACGAGCCTTGACAATGGCAGTTTTGTGGTATGTAACTCTCATAATTTCTGTATACTGTTTACATAAAAACTGCTGGCTATTGATGTTTTTCCATGTGTCTGTAAAAGGTTTGTGAGAGGTCACTTTCTGGCTCTGGAGCTGGTCCTAATGCTGCTTCAGCTTCTCAGTTTGTGAGAGCAGAAATGCTTTCTAGTGGCTATTTAATAAGACCTTGTGATGGTGGTGGCTCTATTATTCACATTGTCGATCACCTTAATCTCGAGGTAACTAGATATTCACAGTGAATATTTTCTGTGTTGCTTCTTTAAATTTGTAAAAGAAATGGTTAGAAATCTCTGCTCTTGCATTGTAGGCTTGGAGTGTTCCAGATGTGCTTCGACCCCTTTATGAGTCATCCAAAGTCGTCGCACAAAAAATGACCATTTCCGTGAGTGTATTATATAAAAATAACCTTGAGATATGATTATATTCACATGCAACATCTAATGGTTGTGGTTTGGTTCATGTTTTAGGCATTGAGGTATATCAGGCAATTAGCGCAGGAGTCTAATGGTGAAGTAGTATATGGATTAGGAAGGCAGCCTGCGGTTCTCAGAACCTTTAGCCAAAGACTAAGCAGGTAAATTTGATCATGAGCTGATGTCTAATTGTTCCTCTGCTTGCTTTTTTGACATATTAGCTGTTCTTGATTTTCTTGCAGGGGTTTTAATGATGCGGTTAATGGTTTTGGTGACGACGGTTGGTCTACAATGCATTGTGATGGCGCAGAAGATATTATCGTTGCTATTAACTCTACGAAGCATTTGAATAATATTTCTAATTCTCTTTCGTTCCTTGGAGGTGTGCTTTGTGCCAAGGCTTCAATGCTTCTCCAAGTAAGTTATTGAGTCACTTTGTGTCTTTTTGACCCGTTTTAGTAGCTGAAATTAGTGTTCTTTGTTGTCTTTCGTAGAATGTTCCTCCTGCAGTTTTGATCCGGTTTCTTAGAGAGCATCGGTCTGAGTGGGCTGATTTCAATGTTGATGCATATTCCGCCGCGACACTTAAAGCCGGTACCTTTGCTTATCCAGGAATGAGGCCTACAAGGTTCACTGGGAGCCAAATTATAATGCCTCTAGGGCATACGATCGAACACGAAGAAGTAAGGCTTTAACGTCTTACCGCAATGAGGAGAGAGAGTTTTGTGTTTTTTTCTCTAAATTTATTTTGTGCTCTTATGCTTCAGATGCTTGAAGTTGTTAGATTAGAAGGTCATTCTCTTGCACAAGAAGATGCATTTATGTCCCGAGATGTGCATCTTCTCCAGGTATATCATTTCTAACCAATGTATCTTGAAATATCTCCCATTTCTATAATTAAATACTTAAATTAACCTTAATGATGTATCGCAGATTTGTACCGGGATTGATGAGAATGCGGTTGGAGCTTGTTCCGAGCTGATATTTGCACCGATTAATGAAATGTTTCCGGATGATGCTCCACTTGTTCCTTCTGGATTTCGAGTCATACCCGTTGATGCTAAAACGGTACTAGTCTTTTCCTCCATCACTGATTTTTCTCTTACTTAGAGATGGTTTTGTCTTAAGGCTTACATTTTCTTACTCATACAGGGAGATGCACAAGATCTGTTAACCGCTAACCACCGTACATTAGACTTAACTTCTAGCCTCGAAGTCGGTCCATCACCAGAGAATGCTTCTGGAAACTCATCTTCTTCTAGCTCAAGCTCGAGATGTATCCTCACTATCGCGTTTCAGTTCCCTTTTGAAAACAACTTGCAAGAAAATGTTGCTGGTATGGCTTGTCAGTACGTGCGGAGCGTGATTTCATCAGTTCAACGTGTTGCAATGGCGATCTCACCGTCTGGGATAAGTCCGAGTCTTGGCTCCAAATTGTCCCCGGGATCTCCTGAAGCTGTCACTCTTGCTCAGTGGATCTCCCAAAGTTACACGTCAGTTTTAATGTTTACTTATGATTCTTTCTTATAAAACCCCGAGCTTATGGATGATATCTTACGTCGATATGTTTGTTTTTCCAGTCACCACTTAGGCTCGGAGTTGCTGACGATTGAGTCACTTGGAAGCAACGACTCAGTATTAAAACTTCTATGGGATCACCAAGACGCCATTTTATGTTGCTCTCTAAAGGTGTGTCCCCTAAACCAAACAAAACCGGTTCTGCTATTTTGGATAGGGTTGTTAGAATATTTAATAGTCCTCAGTTTAATGTGGTCTGGTTATGTCGCAGCCGCAGCCAGTGTTTATGTTTGCGAACCAAGCTGGTCTAGACATGCTAGAGACAACACTTGTAGCCTTACAAGACATAACACTTGAAAAGATCTTTGATGAGTCTGGTCGAAAGGCTCTCTGCTCCGACTTCGTCAAGCTAATGCAACAGGTAAATAAAGGAAAAAAACCCATCTGCAGATAATAATGTATACGATTCATTATTGTCTGAGCATTGTCTTGGTTCCACAGGGATTTGCGTGCTTGCCTTCCGGAATCTGTGTGTCGACGATGGGACGACATGTGAGTTATGAACAAGCTGTTGCTTGGAAAGTGTTTGCTGCATCCGAAGAAAACAACAACTTGCATTGTCTTGCCTTCTCCTTTGTAAACTGGTCTTTTGTGTGATTCGTTTGGTAGAAAGAAGAGACTAATTATAGTTTACGTTAGACAACTCAAATTTTTGGTTGGTCTTTTAGGTCTCTCTTTTTTTGATGTTTAAATGTTATGATCAAATTGTTCCTTAACTTTTTTCATTACGTGTTTGGTTTTACTGAATGATGAAAAGATGAAAGCAGTGAAGTTTAGTAGCAGCAAAATCAAGAATTATAGTTTCCATACATTATTAAGGGGCTTTTTGTGGTGTTTTACTTTTTCACCAGAAGGGAAAAAACATTCATAAATATGGAATTAAGGTAGGGTTATTACAACATTTTCTATTTTGCGTTTAACAGTTTCACATCCCTTGGTATATTATATAACTATTTCAAAAAAGAAAAGAAAAAACAAAGAATCAACAAGAATCACAGATGAAAGAAAGAAAAATCACAGCCAAACAAAATTTTTTTGATCGGCCGTTAAATGGAAAGATCTTCAGAATTTCATGCATCTAGCCGGCAAACCTGTTTGATGATCGACGGCGACAATCTCACTGACATTGTTGCAACGAAGAACATCTTGACCAAGCTTAGCTCCTGCAGCTTTAAGACCTTTAAGAGAAACCGGAATGTTGAAGAGATTAAGTGATGGAAGCTTAGAAAGCGGAGGAAGTTTCTGGTTCGGCAAGAAGTTTCTGAAGTCATCCTTAAGCAAAGGAACTTCGAAATCGGTTTTGTTGTGCTTGACCACATTGTCTTTAGCTGCAATGTGAGCTCCTGGTTCCATGTGGTTGGTTGAGAAGCTTGCTTGGTTAGGGAAGTTTGGGTAGAGACTAACGTATCCTCTAAGGTACATCATATCGATTAAGAATTTCTTCCAAGAAGCTTGCCAACCGTTGGTTCTTGATTTCGGAATCTGAACCGGATTAGCTTTCGCGTTCTCGGTGAATCTCATGTTCATGTAGACATAGAACTCTCTCCATTGCTTTGGGAAGAATACGGCTCCCCAACTGCAAGGTAACTGATGAAGGTAAGGTGTGTGAGGATGAATTTGTTTGAAGAAATCTGTTGGATTCCATTTAGGTCTCTCTTTAACAACTTCGACGATTTTGGGTGTGTAAAGAGAGATGGAGGAGAGTTCAGGGAAAGAAACTTGAGGGTCGTAGTGGTAAGCGAGTAGAGCGTATTTGATCCAGAGGTAGTAATAAGGAGAGACTTCAATGTCGTCTTCAAGTAAGAGACCAAAGTCATCATCAGAAGCTGGATACCAACTCTCACTCACAGCTCGGATTAAGCCTCCTTGGATGATTCTTCTTCTTAGTGTTTTTGTTCCGTGAGGCCAATCGAATGTGGTTACTACTTTTATCGTTTCTTCATCCACTTTACTATCCATGTTGAAGCTGATGGATATTTCATCGCCAAGGTAGTATGCATTGCTCAAAGACCTAAGCAATCTTAATAAAGATTGAGCTCTGTTTTGAGTGATGATGTTCACTGAGACTCTCATCTTATTCCAATCTGCAATCAAAACAAGTTTTGTCAATTCGAGTAAAGCAAAATCACAAAATCCAACACAAAGAAAATAAAGTAATGTTTCTTACTTGGCAAAGCTGTTGATCTTAGATCAGCCATCCATAGAACCTTGGAGATAGAAGCTCTCGGAAGAAGAACAAGCGCGGTGCCATTAGGGTTTGTCTCGGTAGCCATTTTCAAAGCTTTCTTGACATTAGGATCAGCATCAGCTACCGTAATCACCACGCTAGGGTTATGTATCTTAATAAGCCCTTTCATACTGGAATAAACAGTTTGCAATACAGGCACCTCTGAGTTTGACACACCTAAGATAGCTCCAACTTCCAAATCAAAAATCTTGAATCTCCTCTCCTTACAAACCACCTTAGGCCAATTCAAAGCCGAAGCCGCATCTTCGCAAGGACAGAATTTCCCACCCGATAGCGCGATATAAGCCTTTTTACCAACTGTAGTTCTGAACTTTTCAAGCAAAGGAGCAAGTGCTTTGACTTCATCGATTGAATGCGCGTAAAACAAAGCGTCAATCTTTTGAGGATACATTGCAGCCCATTGAGTAATGTAACCCGTTGAAAGAGCTTTCCACCATTGGTTGTCTCTAACTTCAACAATGTTTTTGAAAATCACTGTGGTCTCAGATACATAAGCTAGTCTATGTTCACTATCTCCCCATGTCTCTTTGTCATTTGGATCTACTGGAAGAACAAAAGAACCTGCGTTTCTGTATTTCTGAAGCTGATAGCTACAAAACACACAAAAAAAACATGAAACCTCAATTATTACTTCATAGCAAACTTTCATCATATAATTGAATTTATATTTAAATCATGAAACAAAACAATGCTTGAACACGTGATTCAATTACTCTCACGAAGATTATCATCCTACGAGACGTTACTGCAATGATTTACAATATTATAATAATATAAATTCAGTTGAACACGATTTTTAGATACTAAGTTTATGTTTTCTATGATTAAGCAACTTATTCAATTTAGTTTACGTGTAACTCAAGCAATTCAAACACTGCCTTATTGTACATTCAAAAAATTCAAGAAACGAGGAAACGAAACTAACCTCAGGTGAAGATCTTCGCCAGTGGAGAATGTGAATGGTTTCTCTATGAATAAAGCTTTCACGAGCTCTGCTGATAAGAACCATGAGCTTGATAAGAAATCAACTTGAAGGATTCGATCTAAGGTGATGTCATAAGCCGGATCAGGTAAATAAAGACCAGCTTCTTTGGATCTAAACTTCCTATAGCTCGGAAACGTGAAATCCTTTTGCCGGAAAGGCAAAATCCGTCCGATACTTCCCAAAACAGAGTTCTCGTACTTCTCAGTTCCGGCGACGTGAGCGAGCATCTGAAGCATTTTCTTCCCGGGAATCATATCATCGTCAAGAATGTAAACCAGATCCGCTTCCGTTTGAAGCGCGATTTGGAATCTTCCATAGTATTTGAAGTCGTAGTTTGAGCTGGTGAAGGTGATCCGAGAATCGTTGTAGCTTCCGGCGATTCGCCGGAGAGATGGTTCGTTAGGACTTCCGAAGGCCAAAACCCAGACATGGTGAAACGGCAACGTTTGGTGGAGAAGTGAATCTAGCTGAGCACAAAGCGTTTTCCTCTTGAAATGGTTTAGAATTACTGTTATTTTGGGTTTGCTAGGCCCATTTAAAGCCCATTTAGATTTCATCTTCATCAACTCCTCTAAACTCTCAGACCCAAGATTCTTCCTCTGGAACGTCAAAACGTCGTCGTATAACTCCCTCTTCATCTTGATCATTTGCTGATCGTTCGATTTTTTCTGAGAGAAATCTATTTTCTCGTACTCGCAAACCTCCGTCGGAGAAACCATCGCCGGAAAATTATCCTCCGATTTGAGAAATGAGGCAGAGTCTTGGTAATGGCTGACGACGTGAGGGGTAACAATGTAACTACGCATATTATGGGCCCATTTAGTGGCCCAAGTGAAGTCTGGTTTGGCTCGCAAGTCAATAGCAGGACTCATGTAGTAGAGAAGTCCGGTGGCGTAGACAGCAAATGCGAATTGAAGACACGTCAGCGCCGTCACGAACTTGGCCGAGTTGAGTTTCCGGCTAGGTTTTGGTTTTCCAGCAGAATATTCTCCGAAGATGCTCTCTATATAATCGCCGCTTCTCACCGCCGGTGGCCGTATAAAACCCATTCTCTGATCAGAATCCAAAACGTTAATATAAGTATATATGAGAAGAAACAAAGAAAGAAAGAAGAAAAGAGAAATAAGTTGGTGGTTTATTTCGCTCTCTAAATTGTTTAAAGCAATGTATATATATATATATATATATAGATGAAGAAGAGATAAATATATATATATATATATATGTATATAAAGTGAGATTTGTGGGTGAAGAAGCATTACATAAGGAGGCTGTCACATGGGGTAAACGTTCATTAAGAATAAAGTAAAGTGTTAATAAAAAACAAGATTTTTAATTTTATTGGTTGATTATTAGAAAATGGTTACGCGATACCGTTATATTTTATAACTTATTATATGGTTTTTATTATCCAAGAAAATATGATTATATAAAAAAAGAGGGATAATTAGGACAACACTCAACGGGAAAAGCCGGGTTCATTGGCGTATGCAAAGGATTCCCTTTGCATTTAACAATTCCATATGCTATGTTTTCTTTCGCAAATACAATATTTCAATATTGTTATTCATTTGAATGATTGATTAATGAATTTTCATTTATATTAGTATATGAGAAATTTAATAATTTGCAGCCTAATCGAGAAGGATTGACATAAAATATACATTTACCTTTGTGTACATGATTGATCGTATTGTGAGGATCAAGCCTTTTCTTCTTCAATAATCGATCTACAAGATATGATATATTATAGTACAGATTCTTCTTGAATAATGAGAAAAATATTAGAGTAAAAAGAGTCAGAATCCAAAGAAAGAAAGATTTGAGTAGAGAGTGAGTTATTGAAAGTTTTGGAGTATTAAAAACATTTTATAACAAATGTTTCGGACAAGCTACGGTTTGACTTTGCAATTTGCACGTTGATACGTAGTTGAACTTTGCAGCAATTTGCTACCTTTTTCTTATATTATAGTTCTCTTTGTTATCTTAGTATTCTACTTTTTGATGGAGTTGAGCCGAACATTTTACCAGAAAATTTTCGGTTTTGACTCATATATGTAAAATAAACAATAACAAGAGAAAACGAAATGTAGAAAAAGGTAAGTAATAATTTTCTGTAAAGCCGTGGAGCTTTAAGTTCATGTCCGTATAATTTGGATTGAGATCCTAGTTATTTTATAATTAAATTAATCTTTTTTTCTTTCATGTGCAATCGAATTTAGATCTGGTAAAACCGAAATAGTTCTCCAATGTATTGTTTGTTGAATTACTAACTGTACTTAAAAAAATGTAGTCTTAATTTATAGCTTTGCATTCTCACTCAATTCTCTAAACCAACTAAAACAATAATAAATAAAAAAATCATCGAATTTTGTTTTCTTTTTGATAAATCTCACCTAGATATTTAACCACTTATATGTATATGAATATCTACAAATATATATATATATAGAGAGAGATATATATATATATATATATATAATGACTTTTCTGACACACATTTTATTTTCGTGTTGGTGCCTCTGACCCATTACCATCAATTGATCGCTCAGTTTTCTTTGATCGATCCTGCATTTTTCATGAGTGGTGGTTTCACTTAAGATTATTGGTTTGTAGCGCAAGAAGATCAAATTTTGAAAATAACATAACATATGACAGTTTCATCCTTTCTATATATTCAACCAAAACTTCACAACAAATTTTGAATTTTGGCTTGATTATATGTAGAGTAATCTTTGAGTATATATCATATCCCGTTTTCTATATCATATTTATAATAAGCATTTCGAACCAAGTTTATGTAAAGTGATTATGTTTTCTTTGGATTGCATAAAACTTTTAGTGTCTGTTTTCTTCAACCTGGGCAAATTAACAAATATTAGTCTCTCTAATCTTTGACTATTATTTTTGTAACTACTATTAATAGCAATAGTTATTTGTTACTTAAATTACGAGTTCTGAGGTCGGTCACGCATGTGTGATTTTAATTAAGAATATATAAGTATCCTTAATCACCCAATAGGAACACGGTGAACATGATTGCTTCTTTTGACTCATTTAAGCTACATTTATAACACATATCGACTGATATATACGTATATACGATAGCATACGAGTCTACGTATATAGATACCGTACCTATAGTGTTTGTGTATAACTTAAGTACATATATTTTTTTTTGTATAAAGGTGTCTAATGTTCCTCATTTTTTTTTATTTTATTGTGTGGAAGGGATAATTTTAGGTAACTGGTAAATTAGTTTGGAGACTAGCTAGAAATAAAAATGGACTCTTAACAAAAATTGATAGATATGATGACCGGTCTCACCAAAAATAGAAAATGTTGTAAATATACAGTATATATTTTTCTATAAGGAGTTATAATTTGACTTCTTAAAACCAACCCTTTATCACACGACCAAGCAGCTTCGTTGCTTCATTGTGCCTAATATATATGGACCAAAACATAGTCAGGAACCCGAATGTAATATTACTTATTAGAACTTCACCAAACTCAGCGTTTAGTATAGGTCAACTTCTTATAAAGAAGAGTATTAATTTGTCAACTTCATAGTGTCAAATACACCACTTTATAATATGTATACACACGCTTATAGACATATATGTCCGATTCAAAGTTGATGTACAAGTGGTGTGATCAAATGCGCGTTTATTAAACTATATTTTTTTCGTTTTCCTGAGAGTTTTGATTCATTTCACGTTTGTTTTTTTTAATTTATTTTAGCTTGTGGTTTCCACGTGTAATGTCAAGTTGTCAACTTGCATTCCGATCATATTTTCTCAATCGTACCGATCCTTTACCCGATATGTATCTTCTCTCGAATTCAATTCATATTTCTTGAATCATCAAGTGTGTAAACTGTAACAGATCGGTCTCAACTTGACCCTTACCGTAGTCTTGTCTTATGTTTCCTGTATTCTCGACTCCTTAACTAGTTTTTGTTTTTTAGGGTTAAATTCGACTCTTTAACTAGTCTTTTTTTTTTTGTTTTTGAAAAAGACTCTTTAACTAGTTACGTGATCCCTTATTTGATTTGAGCGTCTAAAAGTTTTTGAGAAGACCAAAAGAGGAAGTCAAGTAGCTGAATTACTCTCTTTTGATTCAACAAGATCTAGCAAATCCGACGATTTTCGACGACACCGACCATCATGATTCAAATGTATAACATATCCCAAAAATTCATTCCGAATAATTGCATACTTCATTACGAATATTTAAATGTTGTACAATAAATAGCCAAAAATATATTCTTTGAAGAATTTTGTTTTATAGGACGTCTCAAAAGGAGGAAAAAAACTCCATATTAAAATATTCTTTAAAATGGGGAAAGAAACCGCGCCAAGAAGTTGATACTTTTATTGTATTTTTTTCCTCAAGAAGTTGAATAATTAACTCATACCTAAAACCTACTGAAATTTAAGAAAATAATGAAGAAGAAAATAGAAAAAAAAAAAAGAAGCAAATTATATACATCACACAGCTACAATAACTGTACAAGAAAACGGTCTTCGACGGTCTAATTTAAGTTTGGTTTCAGATTAAATTGTTTGGTTTTGGTTCAATTTTTTTGTGTGCAATGAATCTTTTTTTTTTTTGGTCTCTGTTTGTATGACTTCGTTTCATGTGTTTGAAATTGTAACTACTTGAAAATTTTTCTATCAAACAAAGAAAAATCAAAATCCGGTACGTCACATGCACGTTCGCATTGGCGGCTTATGAGCTCAGCAACGAGCAAGGATTCCATGTTGTAGGTATCAAGTCTGAGTTAAAAAAAAAGAAGAAGAAGCTAAACACGATCCATACAAGATATTAGAACATACTACAAATTAAAGAAGTGATATAGATCAGTTTACATACTTTTTGGCGTTGCGACGTATTATATATTTAGAAGATAAGTACAAGAGACGATAAACGCAGACATAAAATGTCAATTTGAAACGTTATAGCATAATCTCTTGTGTACTACTTAGTATGTCTCCATCTAATCTAAAGACTCGATATATCCTATTGGTCCAAAGTATGACTATTAGTATCAAACTCACGTGATCAATGATCATATCAAACACTGTTTGTTGCATTCATTGCTATATATTGACTTATTTGTCTAGAGTTTTCTATGTAAGATTCCATCAAATTAGGCTAGTTTCAATATAGTCGTTGATCTTTTTTTTTAGCCTAATATGTTTTTGCTTGGTCATATTATGGTCCTTCAATGAACACTAACTTACCATCTCGATCAACAAGTCAACAACCTTATTAACAAAAAGAGGATAGATAAAGTAAACTCGAATAAATTTTTAATAATATAGCAAGCAAATAATTGATTATTCCTATGTGACCATTCACTAATCGAGCGGGATTTAGTGGAGAAAAAATAATTTTAAAATTCGACTGACATATAATTTATTTTCTGTTCATGACATAAAATTCTTTAATTGATTTTTGTTATCAAATTCTAATAAATAACTATTTGACTTTTACAAATAAATAAAAACACTTTGACTTTATTAAGAGAATTTGGAGGTAGATCTTGAGATCCAAGAACACAGGCTGCAACACGTGAGCAAGTCGCATATCGATATCTAGTCTTCAGTTTTTAAATACCAAACAAAATTTGTAATACGCACTGAAATGAATAGAGATAATAGTTTCTTAATACACTTGTTTTGTGGGAATACAAGAAACTAATTTAGGGCGTTTCCGGAAGTCAACAAACAAATTTTTAGGACGAAGTTTGTGATCTTTTGTTAAGTCTTGTTTCTTTATTCATGGTCGATTGATGATAGATGAGTTGATTTTTATATAGTTTTAAACTGAACTAATGTTTATAATTTTGGTCATTAATACACAATGAACAAATCAAAGTTTTCTTTTTTTTTGGCTACTAATCACTACATCGCCCTAATTATTACATACTTTTGTTGTGTTTACTTGATTTTACAATATGAAAAAAAAAACTGTTTCGTTGTCTCAAAATCATGTTTTCTGATTTGACTAACCGTTGGGTTGGAGTGTTAATAATATATCTTGGATTTTACCATTAAATCTCAACTCTTTTAAAAAAATTGGGCCGTAAACATAAATACATACATCTACCGATACTATACAAAGCGATATATGTGTGTCAAAAATTCCAAATCAAACTACAACAAATATATATCACGAATTAATTCATAGTTGGCCCATCAATGAGTTCATATTTTTAACCAGGCCGAAATTTGGAATTGGATGTTTATGTAAAATAAATCAATCTCCTCGGGCTTGGATTTACATGCCCATTGGATATTAAGGCCCACTAGTGTAGCTGCGTTTCGGTGAATTTATTTTTACGGTATTTAACATTTTTCTTATAAAAACGCCAATTCAACCATTTTGCATATACCGACTTAATGAATGAACGTAAACGAAAGTTATAAAATCAGATGCTTTAAATGAAAAATAAAATAAAATTTCAAAATAATAAAAACGTAAAAAGAATATGAAACTCACATGCCAAATTATTGTTGGATGTTGTTTATCATCTAAATAGTTCACTTTTTCAGCAAGATAGAATGAGCAAAATTAGGAATTTAAAAGTATCGCAACTAATATAAAATTAAAATATTTATGGAAGAACATTTTCTCCACAATCACAACTCACACGCGGTATATACATAACAAAATTTAGAGAAACAAAATAACAAAATTAGTTAACGAACAAAAAAACCGAAGCCAGTCTTGTTACTAAAAATGCCAATATATATACCTATATAAAGCACCATTTCCACATTTGTCCCTTTTCTTCTTTTCTTTCTTTTCCAACCCCACCAAAAGCTTCTATTACTACTTATACCCCCAAAATTGAGAAATTACGTATAAAACTACCCTCCCAATTCAAAAAACAAATCGTTCCAAGTAAAAAACACCAAATAAATTTTGAAAAATCCATAGTTAAAATCCCCATTTTGATTCTGCCACCAATCACCTAGGCCTTGGCCTCGCCGGAAAACTCAGAGCTTGCCGGAGTTTCCTCTGCGTCGACGGATTCGAATTAGAACTAGCGATAGGGTTTCCGATATTCATGGTCTGAGAAAGATTCACCATATCCACCATTGATTGCGTCTGGTAAGAAGTTGTCGTCGTATCGGTCATGTCGCCTCTGGCCGTCGCTCGCTGCCACGAGTGCGAGCTCAGACCGGCGAGAACGTAAGCTCTCCCGGAAGCTTCGTATACTTGACGGCTAGCCATTCTCTCTTGCGTCTCCTTCAGCTCTGCACACAATGTAATACACAGTGGATCTCCGGCTCGACCTGAGATAGTCTCCGTCAGTACCCCGCGGCAAGTCTCGAGAACCGATACAGCTTGGGTTAAATCACCGCGTTCGGCTAAAACCCTAGCTTCAGAGATTGCTTCAGCTGCACGTAATCTGATTCTCTGTCTGTCAACTTCAACTGACACCACAGGTCTTCGTTCTGCCATCACTATTGGTCTGAGAATCTTTACTTCGTCGGAATCATTCAAATTTACGGTCTCTTTCGTCACCGGGTCTTGGTAAACGCATCGAACTTTGAGTAACGACATTGGATCTGAAACTCCATCAACAATGGGGATATCAAGATTCACCAAGAAGTTCCTCTCTTCCTCTGCGTAGAGATCACCGACTCCAATAGATCCGGTTCTCGAATCTGGACTGCTATCGAACCGGTAGCTTCCAGCTTTAACCGATCCAATCTGCAACACGGGATGAACACATTCTATCTTAACGCGTAGCTCTTGAACCACAACGCTAAGAAGACCTCCAATGCACTGTGCAAATGCATCTTGTATAACCGTTTCAGACTCTATGAAAGAAAATGTACCGCCGGAGTTTTCTGCAATGGAATGCATCAAGGAAGCGTCGTGGTCAGCACCAAACCCAAACGCGTGAACCGGGATCTGGTTTCCGTTGATCTCTTTAGGAAGAAGGGCTTTGTAATCTGTTCCTCTGGAACACCCACTAGTGGGACTACTCATGGTGTATGTATCTTGACCATCGGATAAGAGCACGATGCTCGATACCGGGTTCTTGAATCTACGGTCGATCAAAACTCTTGCACCTTTCTTCAATCCCTCTGCAATGTTAGTCCCTCCGTTTGAGACCAACGAATTAACCGCCTGCAACGCCTCTTGTTTACCGGTCTCGGTCATGAGACGAAGAGGGAAGTTACGGCGTGCTGTGGAGGAGAAGGATATTACCGAGAGACGATCAAACGGGCCAAGATTCTGAATCACAAAACCCATTGCTCGTTTAAGCAACGCCAGTTTTGTTCCCGCCATGCTTCCACTCACATCAAGAACCGTGACTAGATCAACAGGAGCCCTGGAAGAAGAGGACTTTGAAGCAGCAGGAGCTTTTAGATTGATCAGTACAGCAAAGTCCTTAAACGAAACCGATCTCACAACTTCCGAAATCTCTGGATATGTTTTTACTTCCAATTTCCCACTAACACCAGGTTTGGATTTCTCCAAAGACGATTCAGCAAGACGGTCTTGAAGTTCAAGAGCCTCATCATCATTGAAAACAGCAGGCTCAGTGTTAAAGATCGAGGAGACAGGCCTTAGAGCATCAGGCCGTGAGGAAGTTTGAATCGGGGACGATCTGCGTGGTGGTATTGACATCCAGGCATTGTCCCTTGGCCGACCTATTGGTTTAACACCGGATTTAGACTTAGCATTAGGGCTCTGAAGAGGGATCTCGTTCCATTTCGCGCGACAAACAGGACAAATCTGGTTCCCGTGTTTAACATTCGTAGTGATGCAATGGAAATGAAACGAATGAGAGCATTCCGCTGTGAAGATCGCATGACCTTGCCCAGCTTTCATCGCCGTCAAACATATCGCACAAGTTTTCTGCAAATTTCACAAAGCAAAATACAACATTCAGGATAAAGATTCTTAAAATTGATAGCTTTAGAAGAAGAAGATGGTTTCTAACGTAATACTACAGAGTAACATAGGTCATTTTCGTAATAACAAGAATCCAAAGAAACCTGACATAAGTGAGTTAGTGTCATAGTCTCTGACACATTTGTTTCTGTTACTATGAGCCTCTATTATTGAATGATGGCATAAAAAGAAGTGCAAACAGTAAAAAAAATGGAATCTCTTTCCATTTCCATAACCTGGAAACAAAAAAAAAGTAAAAGTCTCAGAGACTGAGTTAAAGTTTTAACCATTGGGTTTGGTAGTTTGATCATTCAGTAATCTTGGACAAAAGAAAAAGATGGTTTCTTTGTTAGAGTATATGGATCTTTGAATCTTGATCAAAGTTTTTTTGGAATCTATGAAGTCAAACAATTAAAAGAACAATCTACAAAAGAGAGGGAAAGACAAAGAACACAGCTTTATAAAAAGTTAAAGGTCAGATTTAACCAGATAAGTAATTTAAACGCTGTTTTAGACAAATTCAACGCCAGCAAAGATCAAAGTTGAAAAATAATAACAATGTAAAAGCAAAGTTAAAGAAAGTGTTAATTTTTAAAGAATCAAACAAAATTTTATGGGTCATTTTTTCACAAACCAAATGCTAATGTATATAGTAAAATAATTTCATAGTTAAAACTAACAACTATCTTGGTCAGATTTTAAAAACTGCAATTTTAGCTAAAGTAGATGTATACAAATATTAGTAAAATGTATTCCAAGAACAGGGAAGTTAACTAGATTAAGGAGAATAATTAACAGTAGATTTAGAACACTAAGAAGGGTATCTTTCAACAATAATTGAAAAGTTGAATGCAAAAAAAAGCAACAAAAAAAAAAGATTGGTCCTTGAAGTGCACTTGACTATTGTCAAAAAAACTTTATCCCCACAGTGGCTCCATTTGGGAGAGTTGATAATTACATCACAACCAAATTGTTCATTTCTTCAACAATACCAAGAAAACAATTACACTCAAAAACAAAAGGAAAAAAAATAAGAGAGAAAGAAACAAAAGGCACTATAAACCAGGGATAGAGACAGAACAAATAGAACACAATCCAATCTTATAAGCCAGCTATAATGTCAAAACCTTGATGAAGATACAATGATTCCCATTATAAGATAAAGTTGGTTTTGGAGGAGAAACGTACTAATCACACTAATCATCCCCATTAGTCCTCAAGACATTATTACTTAACTATAAAATTGTTTTTTTTTCTTTTTCTTTCACCCATAGTTTTCAAAAAGGTCAATACTTTCAAAGCTTGTAAGTTGTAAATCACTAAAACAACAAAACTATCGAATGATTCTAAGTTGATAGACACAAACATATGAGGGTCATAGTAGTTGAAAATACATCACAGCTAATTAAACATATAGTATGATTAAAAAAAACAAATAAACAACTACTAAGATCATTTGATGTGTGTGAAGATCCAAACACTTTAATTAGTTGAAGATTAAACAAATAATAAAGTAACAACTAGTAGTAGTAAAAAGTAAATTAAATTAATTTTTAGAGTTCCAAGAAAGATTAGCCCTTGGATTTGCTGCTAAACCAAACCACAAAATTAAACCAAACAAAGATCCAGCGATCCAACGGTCACCCAGAATCGAAAAAAATAATTAAAAATCATAACTTTACCCTTTTTTTTTTGGTAAAAACACAAATTTGGCAGAAAATATCAAACAAGGATAGAAAAAAAATTCAACCCTAGAGATGAAGAAATATAATGGAGAAGATTCAGACACACAGATAATAACGAACAGTAAATAAAAAACCTAAACTTTATGTCAAAACTCGATAATTGTAATGAACCCAAAAGAAAAAAAGAAAAAAAAAACAAACCTTAGATGAAGATTTGCTAATGGAGCGAGGCAATCGGAGACCAGAGGAGGAAGGAGTCGGCGTAGTGGGCCTTTGAACCAATACCGGAGAAAGTGAAACGGCGTCGTCAGATCTTCTTGAAGGAGAAGAAGAATCTTCAAGCGTTTTAGGAACATAGAGACATAAATTGAGACCTAAAGCCAACTTTGCTTTTCGCCATTTGCTTCCCATTTCTTTTTTAGCTCAAATCAAAATCAATACAAAAATTGGAGGGCTTGTTTTGTGAATCTGTGGGAGAAAATCTGTATCTTCTTCTTCTTGTGTAGAAACGTTAATAGCAAAGAAGATAGGTTAATGAATGAATGAGATGAGAGTCTTGCAAAATTGCAGCAGCAGAAAGAGAGGGGAGAGAGAGACGGTGGGGAAGTTTTTGACCTTTTTTTTTTTTAGGATGTTTTGAGATGAGTGAAGGGTAATATGGTCAATATTTTCATTATCAAAACTTGGGATTATACCAAAGTTAAATTTGACCTTTGATTTTTTCGATTTTGAGTTTCCTTTTTTTTTATGTTTCTTTTATTGGTCAGATACGACTTTTTTTACTTTGTCCATTCTTTTTATTTCCTTAATTAAAAAAAAATGTTACTACTACATCTCAATTTGGTTTTGATTTGATTACGCCGCTTACTTTGCCGTAAATATTTTAGATTCAAAAATATACGACACTTGTTTTGGTAATTAAATTAAATGATTTTGTTGACCAATAAGAAAATAAATAGGTATTTATAAGAGTATTTTTCTTCTTCTAAGTTTGACAACATACTATAATAGAAATATGATATCGAATTTCGGCGTTCTTGGAATATGTATGAATTGCTAAAAAAACATTTTATCTAAAACAACAAGGCTAAGGTATGAATTTCCCGCTAGACCATTTTTTTTTTCAATACATTTTCCTTTCCAGTTGTTTCCTTCTAAGAAAAAAAAGAATTCCAATACAATCTCATTCAATGAATGCATTTTTTTTTCATTAGAAAGTGACCTTATATTATAAATTGTTAGCGATGATTATTTCTTTTATACCTAAAAAAATAAAAAGATTTAATCCATAGGCGTTGAAGTAGTTGGAAGTTAATCAATGCATGTCTTGTGCATACATCCCACTAAATTAATGAAGTTGTTGACTTTACAAAAATTAGCTAGCTTGCCTTATTTACTTTTTTTTTTGTGTGTGTCAAGTAATTTGAGCAATTGAAATTTCTGTATTAAATATGATTAATACTTTGCATTATACATACATATGACCTTCACTTGCAAAACTTTTCCAAATTAGTTTAAGCTGTTATGGCAAATTAGTTAATGGTCATGATCATATCATCAACATGAATGAAAATATATATTTTTCTGATTAAAAATACATATTGGTTAGTAGTATTCTCTTCGTCCCACAAGCAAGAACTCTTTCAATTGAATTTAATAAATAGAGTCATAGATTGATGGTTCACCAACTTTACCTAAATAGTATGGTCACAGCTCTAGAGATGACAAAATTACATACATGTATATAAAACAAAGATCCAAATCTTTAGTTATTGTAGACCTGAATAAATTGTCCAAACAAAATTTGGAAGTTATAGTAGATTCTAAGCATAGCTTTTTTTCTCTGTTATTTAATTTTTTAAAACAAGTCTTTCTACCAATACACCCAGGTATATTTGAGAACATGAAGGCTTCTCTATACTCCACTGACATTAGTTTGGTATTCTATGAAAGTTAACAAATAATTTACTAAGTTCTAATTACATCCATAAAAGTCATTGTCTTAAAATACTTTTAAACTATATAAACGATGTGCGGTTGATAAATTATTTAAACGATGTGCGTGTGTATGTGTGAAGGTATGGGTATAAATTTATGAAACTGTAGTAACTCTTTTTATACAATAGAGGAAATTGATAAGGAAATGCATTAAGTTTGGTTGAAAAAGAGAAGAAAAAGCGAAGAGAAATTGAGTTGAGGATAGGAAAAAAAAGGAGGGGACAAAGATAAAGCAAAAACCTTCATAGCCATTAATTAGAGCCCATTCATTAGGTGGAGAATATTGAAATTTGTAATCTATTACAGGGTGTCAACCATCATAGAAAAAAACAATACATAGAGAAAACAAAAAGCTTAAGGAGAAAATCTTATCCAATAAAACAAAATATCTAATATTCATATATTTTGATAATGATAAGTTGCTTAATGAGTAGATAAAAAAATAATATCTAACTTAATTTATAATACTTTTCAAGTACCGTAGAATATTATTACATACATCACTGCAAAAGATGTTTCTATCAAACACATGCATATAATACAA
Source organism: Cardamine occulta (assembly GCA_028015245.1). Classification (NCBI taxonomy): domain Eukaryota; kingdom Viridiplantae; phylum Streptophyta; class Magnoliopsida; order Brassicales; family Brassicaceae; genus Cardamine; species Cardamine occulta. The sequence continues at coordinate 18,551,096 of CM051390.1, forward strand.
TTTTAGTTTGTGATATACATTTTCTCGTATGAAAAATGTTTGAAAACATGATTCAATTTTATTTTTTTATTTGCAAAAAAGATAGATTAAAAATGTACATAAGTTGGTTCATTTATCAAATGGGTTTTATAAATTAATAGTGTGGATTTATAATTATATATAGCAGATCACAAAGTAGGTCGGACGACTCTGGGTATCCGAGTATTGTCACCTACATTTGTTGTCGATTGCACAGCTTATCGATAAATAGCCTCAAAGTCAATGGGGATACAAATAGTTACTTATATACAGAATTCATATTCATTAACACTTTTAATTATTTTTTACGAAGCTAATATATATGAGTTAGTTGGGGTTGATTTGATCCGCCTTGGCATGTACTGAGAATATCTAATCACTCACAGATGAGTGTTTTTTTTTTGTACCAAGTAACGTGGCTAGGCGTTCGAGGAATCCGAGCTGAAAATGATCTTGTCTATATCAAGTTGTTGGACTTTTGTGGGATCGAGTTTAACCACATATTTAGCGCCACACGATTCGCCTAAACTACGATACATGTGATTAAATGATTTGTCTAACTTCATTTTAACGTGGAATTAAGTAATTCGCACAAGCCTTAGATGATAACCTTAACATAAGCATTTATTAATCTTAAAATCAAACTTCATTAGTAAAATGTAAAAAGAGATCAAAAGGTAATTTTTAAACGAGAGACAATATAGCTAAATATACAATATGTCAATTTGACATTTATAAGTGGCATGTCATATTGTTTGGATTCTTTTAGTGCAACTGGTGTTGTCACAACCACCTTCTTGCAAAATTTTGAATACGGGAGTTCGACTTCATTTTCCTACAAATATTTGACAAAAAGTTGACATGTTATATTAAAAACCAAAGTATATACTAAACATATTTTTTTCATTAATAACTTATAAAGTTGAACTAGGATAGCATTGTTAAGTGATGTTATATAAAGGGTACCCTTATATAAACCATTATACAAATCCGATAAAGAAAATAGTAATGTATGCTGATTACATATCATACGTCTATATGGAGTTTGGATGAATAGAAAATTAGATATCAGATACGATGTTTTGTCTTATAACAAAACACACAATGCTTTGCTGTATATAACCAAACCAAGATTGAAAAATGTTTAAAAAAAAAAAACAAAACATACAAACTTGCGCCTACCAAAAGTCACAATCTGCCCATAATCAAAGCTCTCAGCCCCCCTAAACTTGCTGGTGGCCTGAAGGGCTCATTTATTTGCATCCACGGAATCTTGTGACCCTTCTCATGTTATTAACCTATATATATATACTGTATATGCCCTTGCATATTAGTAACAATAATAATAATATATCAGAAATATATACTTGTGGGTTTATATAAGAATAAGACATTAAACAAAAGAAAGAAAAACTACGTACATTAGAAACGCTGAGACGGACTAATTAGAATTGCTAAGGTCATACATAGTTAAGAAGATTGGTCGGGGTGTGTTTCAGAATTGAACAAGTTTACACGGTTTTATATTAGTTGTATTTTCGAAAATTTATTCTTCATCTCACAAATGTTCGTACTATTTGCTTCACCAAAAAGATGTAAGCACGAGTATTTCGCTTTCGTTTGTAAGTATATTGGTGTCCGAATAATAACATATTTATTTCTCATTTCTTAAGAGCTGTGGTGTGTAATATGTTTGATGTAAAAAAAAAACATTAGAAAAACAGTTTTTTATTGGCTTTTTGTAGACGCAAAACGATGAGAGTTGTTCAATTCATGTAAATATTGTATATTTTATACTCGAATAAAAGATATACTATTGATTTTGAGATTATAGAGACAACGATGGAGAAAGTGAGATGTCAAATTAAAAAAAATTATTCTTTTTTAAAATGAAGATTTGGATAACATGTCAAAGCTGAAATTTTCTCATTGGTTTGCGCTGAATCTTTCCATTGAGTTCTCTGACTTGAATCGTCGCCGTTTTGTTTGAACTTACAAACTCTTTTCGCTTCCTAACACGATTCTTGACAAGATGCGTGTTGCCATTAGTTACTCTTTGTTCGATAGTTAAAATTGTTTTACTGATTGTAATTTTGTAGTGTGTTTTTTTTTTCTCTGTAACATTGTCTATAAAAAACAAAATTGATGGAGATGTTGAAAAAAAGTACAGCAGAAACGATGGTCTAGTAACGGTGTTCTAGTGGTGAATTCCAAAGTATGGATTTTTTTTTTTTTTTTTTGGGGTTTAAAACTATTTATGAATGAAGTTTTATTTGATGATAAAAAATTACTTAAAATATCTGACATTTTACATGCGTTAAATAGTATGGTTTTCAGTTTAAATGTTATTCAAAATATCTTTATAATATGATTTTTTATTCAAATGATGATCTTATTGATATATACAGTTTGAAGTCAAAGATAAACCATTTGGTCAACAAAGCAACCTAATCTACTTTATTTTGGATAACAAAACATGAAAGCCGTTGTCAAGGTGTTTATCTTTTAAATCTACGAAAGCGAAAATAATTATCAAAACATTATTTTCTTGTTGTCAACATCGAAACGTTTTTTAAACTACTATAAAATATTCCATTACGTAAAAAACATTATTTTGATGAAACTAGAGCTTTTGTGACGACGATACACAACTCAAGATTCACGTTAGTAGAAAATATAGAGTACACAATATTATTGCCTATTTTCATAGAAACCCCATTTTCATCTGTTACGAATTTTCATTAGGGTCCATACATTTTCATGGTTCGAGATTAATATGAATATCACTACTTGGGATTATCATTAGCTGTAAGATCATCGTGATCAAACCACATACATGTCAGTATGACAAACATTCATAGCAAAAAGAATACAAACTTTGATATATAATTTTTTATTTGAGAAATGAGAACACATCAAGAATAAAAAATTTAGTACCCTAAATGGCTAAAAGATACTGAAACTCGAAGTCATAAAGGATCTTCTCAACGACCAGAGATGAAGAAGAAGCTTTGGTATTTTGATTCTTAAAACAATCCACCATTGATTTTCTCAATGATCCAGAGGTTGGTAGTTGGTTGCAAACCCATTTCACTAGAGATCCCAACTGCCCTGTCTCTCCGGTACTTCCGCTGCCGTCATCCGCCGTCGCCGTCACCATGAAATCTGCGGCGTGTTTCACGAGAAGCTCTGGCAAGCTTATCCGTTTAGCTGCCGTAACTACCACTGATGCTTGCAGATACTCCAGCTTCGACTTCTCTAGCTCCGTTGTCACTCCTTCTCCAGTGTATATTCTCACCTTCAATTTTTTTTAACTTTAATCATTAGTATACATAAATTCCTATTATATACTTAGCCATATAATACATTTAGAGAAAACATCTAGAAAAAATTATATAAATTCACATCTTATATAAAAAAATATACTAAGAATGCTAATAAACCAAGTATATATATTAAGCGGTGGAGTGTAATAGAATAATTGCTTAGTTAAAAGTGAATTAGTATTTAAACTCACCGCAGGAGAAGATCGAGTTCCGCAAGAGAGAGCAAATGTGATGTTAGGATCCGTTGCTTCTAAGCCATATAGTTTACGAATAATCATTTCTTCATGTCGATCCTACGTACGGTTATATTTGCATATACTTGGGCTTAGCGAGATTTTAGGATGAAGAGGATTAGTGAAATAGTTTATAGATATACCTGAGTCATGGTAGAAGTTGCAGGCTTCCTTAGAATACAATGTTCTATGGTATAAGCACTTATGTTTTTGCCTCCAACATTCATTGTAGCCTATCATTTATCATTTCAAATTTAATGACATTTGAATGTAGAGTTTATTTAGTTTAATGTAGCTTTTAGAAAGATCGGGAAAAAAAAAAAAACTTACCTTATTGTAAACAAGTGATTGCAATTTCTCAGCTGTTTTTGGAACTCCATGTTGCAGATATCCCTGGTTATACACAGAAGTGATGAATACACGTTGAGTATACCAAAATTTGATAGTAAGTTTATAACTAATTAAAGAAAAGGAAAATCTAAAATTGTTTGTAATCAAATGAGAATATTGAAGAGGCAGAGTAAATATACATGCATAACACAAGCATTGAACATGTTGATCCAAAACGCTAGCTTTTGTTGATTGCTCAACACTCTTAGATCCACTGTCTCAAGATTCTTCATCAAAACCCTGCATTTTGTTCATAACCATATATTTAGCCGAATCATCGATATAAATAACATGTTCTCAAAATTTACCTGAGTTGTTGGATTAAGGAAACCGAGCTAGAGCTTGAAATGCACTTGGAATCCATCGAACTTGAAGTGAAGATGACAAGATTCTTGTAAGGACCAATGTCTCTAGCTAATGATGCTTCTACATCAAATATTCCATAAGGATCTTGTTGTCTATCCTTATAAGACACAAGATTCATGGATTTAGACAAGCTTGAGGTTGCGTTGTCGACCCTAAACCTTCTTGAGCTCAAAGAGAAATTAGTGGATCTCGAGATGGGTCCCGGTTTCTCAAGCTCCATGACTCTTGTGGTTCTAAGAAGGCGAACGTAGATGAAATTGAGACACTTCATGATGTTCTCGGCGAGCTTGTTTGGGTGCCACTTCTGTATGTTTTGTCCGTCTTCCATCAAGATTGTGTTTGATAGTGATTTTGGTGGAAGGTCTAGTGACGTATCAAGTGGTACACGATCCTTATTAGGCTGCAACAAATCATAAGCATAAATCAAGATTGAAATATTGAACGAAACAAACAAATGTTTGATAAAACTAATACAAACAATCAGACCTTATTAGGAGAGGCATATCTAGGTTCACGTAGAGGAGAAGGCGATTTCATCGTCCTAACCTTCTTCATATTCATATTATCTTGCAACTTATTTTCATGTTGGACCGACCGATGATTTTCCTTCTCAATGATTCTAGCTTTCTCATTAGACTTGTGGAAGCTTTCGATCGAGTAATCGCCTTTTATAGCTTTGTTGATGAAATGTAATGTCTTTGTACCAAATGTTGTATTATCTTGATGATGGCTAGTAGTAGATTTGGTGTTGTTGTTTATGACTTTGTTCACCATAGGGCTTGGAGGTGGGAGCTTAGGGTATTTTGGTAATATTGGAGGTTTATAAGGGGTTATGTTGTCATCATGATTGTAACTCTCACTCGTTTGCCATGCTCGTCTTGATGAACTTGTTGTTGCATGTCTCAAAGTTTCGTCTTGTTCTTGCTTAAGATTTATATGAAGATGACTTATTTGAATTTCTAGTCTTGAGATTTCTCCTTCCACTACCGATAATTCCGTTATTAGCTCCTTCATCTGATTTAAAAAAAAATAGTGTTGAGGTATTTAAATTATTTTACCGCTTAATAAAATGTTACGAGCTTATCTATTTTCACTACAAATGTATATGATTATTTATGCTTATTATCTGGTAAGGGGATATGACAATTTCGTCTGATCTAGAAAACTATTAACTAATGTTATAAATTTGATTTAAAATAAATAAATTTGGTTGACCTGAGACTTGGTTTAAAAGCAACGTTACAAGAGATGTGTATGATGATAGTATCATCACATATTTACAGTTTTGCTGCGTTTTTACTCTACCAAAACTTGTAAACTTAACTTGCTCCACGACACGTGTGTAAATAAATGTATATTAATTCAGTAAATAGGTACCTTGGGAGGGAGAGAAGCAGGAAGAGTAATGGAAGAGGAAGAAGAAGGAAGTTGATGTTTCTGGACTTGCTCTAATATCTCACGTGTCTTTTCTTCTTGATCCAGCATCTCTCGTAACATCCACACCTAACAATTATTAATCAAATACATTTTTTTTGGTTATTACCAAAAATATTAACCTCAATTGAAGTGAAACAGGACTATAAATGTAGAAATAGCGTAATACTATGTCATTTTGTCAGCTTGTTAATGATAATACCAAGCATGGGAGCTAATTTATCTAATGCATTTATAAAACGAATAACAATTCCAAAGATCAAACTCAACCGAAAATTTTGATTGAACACCTATGTTACCTTGATCTATGTAAATTAATAACAACATCCCTTAGTGTTTTGCCTAGACGTAAACATATATAGGTAAGCTAATTTGAATGGAATCCCATACCTCTTTCTCTATTTCTTCCTTTTTCTGCTGCCCATTTGGCTTTTTCGTCCTCTATACACAACACAAAATTTCCAACAAAACAAAAATCAATAAGCAAAAACATAGGTTCTTCATTTAGAAATGAGAAAAAAAGAAGTTCTAAACATAGATAATTCATACAACAGTGGAACTATGCAGAAGCAACTTAACAGATTAATGAATGCACGCTACTATTAAATTCATTTTCATGTATAAGACAAACACATGTACAAATTTTATATATACTGGCTAAATAAAAGTATATATTACCCAAATTAACACGATATCTTTGAGCTAAACACTAGATGTAAGATTCATAAAATTCAGGTTAAATGCAAAGTGCAAACATATACATATGAATGATCCGAACGATGAAAGAAAGTCAAATACTCACAACACTATGAGGGACATTGAAGGGAGAGATAGAGCCAGCTGGGAGAGTTGTGTTGGGCATGGCTAAGATATTGGAGCTGTACTCGTCGGGACTAGACCAGCGGGAAGAAGATGGAGCAGTGAAACAGAACCGGAAGGAGTGGTTGAAATCATGAGGAAGATAATGGTAATGAAGGAGGTTAATAGAAGAAGAAGAATGAGACATTGAGAGATATATTTGGCTTAGGCTTCAAGATGAAGAAGAGAGCGATGGTGCGTGTTTGGTAAAGGAAGACGAGAAAGAGTTTTCAAAGCTGATGCTTTTAACCGTCATTGAGAGAGAGTGGTGTGGGTAATGGACCTTTTCTTTTCTTTCTTTTTTTCATATAAAACAATTCTCATTTCTTACAAATTTTTTTAATACTCATTCACTATGATTTTGTTAGAACGTAAAGATTAGTTTTTTGGTGGGGGGTTATGGTTTTAAAATTACAAATTGGTATATGATTTTAGCTCACTAATCATTAGGCCTTGTAATAATTTTGCTAATAACAACTTAACTTAACCCATTATTATTTATTATCATTTATTATTTTTGTCATTTAACTAAATAAGTTTACCCATTTTGCCCCAAAAAAGAAAAAAAAGAAAGTCATTTACTAAAACCCTCGCAAACCCCTCCTCCGTCGCCGGCCCCGAGAAACAGTGTGATTTGTGTTTCCTTTCATTATCCGGCTAAATTTCTTCCCTTTTTTTTTGTTTCTCTTCTGAATTCTTCAATGGTGGCTTCGTTTATTCTCAATCGTGTTTCGCGAACTACTAGCTCAATCTCTCTCCTTCGGGTCACAGGAATTCTGGGTTTCAATTCCTTAAATGCTCAAATTCACGGTGAAAGAATCTCCGGAACATTCTGTCGAGGTAGCCCTTTTGATCATTTTCCTCTTTGTGGAAAAAAAGATTCCAACTTTGTGACATTTTCCATGACCGTCTCTTCCCGTTTAATTTTTTTTTGCCTTGAGTTGATTGCAATAAGCATCGTTTCAGATCTGATTTGGATTAAAGTTTCAAACTTGATTACTGTTTCTTCTTAGCTATTAGACTTGTTGTTGTTAGAAGCAGTAGTACTCTTGTTGGTTGAAGCAAGAGTGATGGCATGACTTTTAGATTCTTTGTGTCTGTGATATTGGAAGGTGAAAACTTCCTCTTACCTATTAGTGAGGGGTTTATTAGTGGAAACGTGTGATTGCAGTTTGGATCACATAGTGAGAGTTACGTATGTGCTCACCTTGCTCTGCAGCCTGCTGAGCTGCGGTTTTATCTATGGAAGCAATTGATTCTGTTAAAATTGCATCTAGAAAGTTTTGTCATTTGAAATTTGGTTTCTTGTAGAGAGATCATTAGCTACTCTTGCTGAAGGAGCTTCTCATTTTGATGAGATGGTATCTGTGAATCAGCGAAAGTTTTACCTTCTGGGTGGTAAAGGAGGTGTTGGGAAAACGAGCTGTGCTGCTTCTCTTGCGGTTAAGTTTGCTAGCCATGGTCATCCAACCATTGTGGTTTCAACTGATCCTGCTCACTCCTTGAGTGATTCCTTTTCCCAGGTAATCATCAGCTTCTGATTTGGCTCTTAATGTTTAGGCTTGGAAAGTGTGTTTTCAGGCATCAGCTAATCTCTTGTTTTTGGCATCCAGGACTTGTCAGGAGGAGTTCTAAAGCCCGTTCAAGGTGTTGATTCTCCACTTCTTGCTCTTGAGGTGATTAAGAAACTACACATCTCTGCACACTACTGGATACTTAGCTTATGTTGCTGAATTTTGTTCTCATGTTGAAACAGATAACACCCGAGAGAATGAAGGAAGAGATTAAAAGCCAGACGGGCGATAAAAGCGTTAAAAAGATGATGGATAGCATGGGGCTCGGAATGTTTGCTGGCGAGGTTCATTTTCCTTTTCTCGCTCGTTGATGTTCCAAGCCTCCATTATGATTGGAAAACTTCATTAATGTCTCAGATATGTTGTTCAATTTTGGTAGTTAGGGGACTTAAAACTTGAAGATATGCTCAATGCTGCCTCACCTGGTATAGACGAAATAGCAGCTATTTCCAAGGCACGTATGTTCCCTCCTAGAATTCCCTTGAAAAGAGAAAAATTTTAATGTTAAATACTGATGTTGAGATCTCATTCCAGGTTCTTCAATTTATTGAGTCACCAGAATACAGTAGTTTCACTCGTATAGTTTTTGATACTGCTCCTACGGTTAGTAATTTTGTTTTTCTAATTTTGTACTGCTCCTAGAGGATGTATTTATTAACTCTGATTGGTTCCAAATAATTTCTTGCAGGGACATACTCTGCGGCTTCTTTCCCTCCCAGACTTTTATGATTCATCCATTAGCAAAATAACAAAGGTTTGAGGATGAAATCTAGTCTGGTTGTGGTTTGCTTACACAATTGATATGTTTAATGTACTCGTATCTAAATGGATTATTTGATTATTCAGCTCAAGAAGAAGATCACTGAAGCAGCTTCAGCCTTTAAGTCGGTCTTTGGCAAAAAAAAAGAGATACAACAACAAGAAGCTGTAAGTATAAGTTTTTTCACTTGAACCGTTACTTCCCCTTCACCTTCTCTCAAATTCTGATCATTCATTTTTTTTAACAGCCTAACGAGTTAGACCAACTGAGAGAAAGAATGGAGAAAGTTCGAAATGTTTTCCGTGATGTGAACACAACCGAGTTTGTCATTGTAACCATCCCAACGGTAACACCATTCTTTTACTTGTTCATAAAGATCGTTAGTTCGTATTAAGAAGAACACTTAGCTTGTAAATGGTCTTCTTCATTTTATTCTCTCAACAGCCTTACAAAATGTTTTGCATGGAAGTCTAGTCTCCTCGAGATTTTGTGTTTTTTTGGTTACATATTCACTGGGTTATTATCTTTCCCTTTAGGTTATGGCAATAAACGAGTCTTCGAGATTACATGCATCTTTAAGAAAAGAAAATGTTCCAGTCCAAAGGCTAATCGTTAATCAGCTTCTACCTCAATCTGAATCCGATTGCAAATTTTGCTCAATGAGAAGAAAGGTAAACTCTGTGCAAGCAAAAGTTACTGAAACTTTTAATTTGCATTCAGTATCAGTTTAGTAATTCTGATAGGCGTAGCCATTGCTTGTACCTTCAATGTGATATCTTTGTTGATGTTTCAGGAACAAACACGTGTGCTTGGACTTATTCAGAACGATACAGAACTTTCCGGGTTAAAGTTAATCCAATCCCCATTGCTAGACGCAGAAATAAGAGGGGTTCCAGCACTTAAGTTCATGGGTGATCGAATTTGGAGATAAGAAAAATAATTTTCACCTTTCATTTCCAGTGCATAACAATAATTTAAATTCTTCTGTTGTCCTAATATATGAAAATCTAGCTGATGAGATGAAAACAAATGACAATGTTATTGACTTTAAGCAAAGAAAGTAATGGAAGTTCTTGAAGGTTTTCTCATTGCTTCTTCTATATACTTCTACATTTTTACTTGGTGTATAAAACAGAATCGATAGGAAACAGGTGATGATCTATGTTATATCTAAAGCAAAAGAAAGATTTACAACATGAAGAATTACAGGTAGGAATATCGTTAAATCTGATGATGGAACTACCTATGAACAGTGTACCGGACTATGATCTTCTGCAAATGGCGTGTTCTTTCTTGTAAAACCTATGTGATTGCTCTATGTCCTCTACTGATTTTCTTGAGTATAGTTGACGCGTATAGGGAAGAAATTGTTATTTTGGAGTTTTCCCGAGATTTGCAGGTATAGAAGGAGGAGGTTATGCGAAGTTAAAGCTACTTCTTTTGGAAAGTTACCATACAAAAGAACGCTGCACAGCGGCTCAAGATACCGGTTAATGTCAAGAAGATGAGGCAACGAGGGAAGTGCTTGATGTTGTATCCGTTCTCCATCAATGATCCACAACGAGTGATAAGCCAGACTCCTTTATATCTGAAATATTATACGGAAGAGTAAACAAGATGGTCTAGAGACAGCAGACATGTGCCTTGCAATGAAGTTTTATAACAGTGAGAAATCAAGTTTGTAACCTTTGAGCGTTTGATACCACAAATGCTTCTAGAGCCCATCTCGTGTAGCACAACTCTGAGATTGAATCTACGATTTTGTTGTCGTTTGTACTAGTGGCAATTAGAGTCAGAACTACTGGAAGCAACACTGACCACTGCACAAAGACGAAGAGGAAGATGTGAAACAAAGCTTCCTGGTATGATTGTTTGGTTATATCATCAGTATTGGTTCAACGATCAATTAGATGCTTACCAGTTGAGCTGGACCAGGTTCAAAAAGTATGGCCAGCGCATAAGCTATGCCAGTCACACAGTAGACGAGACAGATTAGGACTATATAATTGTCTGCAACGGTTGATCTCGGATTGTTGAAGAAGTAAAACATGGAGAGATAAACGAGTGGCTTGACAATGGTGTTGAAGTGATCAACTGTGTCTTTTGCTAGGAAGTAAGCTAGGCTGCTCATTCCAGCTCGGCTTTCTCTCCAGTAGTGTAGTTTATCCAGAGAGAAAGATCTCAATGCAGTAATCTTACACAAGAGAGCTGAAGAACCAGAAAATTGGTAAAAGGGTTTTAGAAGAAAGAAGCAAATTTGTTGTCAGAAAAGCTTGAAAAGTTTCCACTTACAAACAGCAATGACTGTATATGTATATCCCATGGCACCAAACGTTTCATCACTCACTTTAGCAAGCGTTCCTAAGCAGATACCAGCAAGTAAAAGTATTAGGTAATCTACAGCTAGTGTCCTTGCTTCTCGTAGTCTTTGTTTACCTAACCTGCAAAGCAAACACATTTCCTTTAAGAAATGACTCTCTGTGAATTGATTGACTTGGCAACTACTTGAGGGGATCTACCTTCCTAAGAAGTATCTGTATTGCTGATACACACCAGGCACTTCTCTTTCGGACAAGTCACCTGAACTACTGAAGTTACTTTGCAAATTATCTTTCTTGATTTCAACATTTGCCTTGACATCTTGCCAGAACTCTCCAGCGAAAGATGTTCCATCTTCTCCTACAACGCTCCCGTGAGCGCTTCCTCCGTGAGCAGAGTTCTCAGCGGAAGCAGAAGAAGCCATCCCTTCAATGCTTTTAAGCATGTCCATAGGAACTTGATACCCATTATGAAGCATCCATCTAACTGGAAGCTGTTTATAGGTAACCCCTGAGCTTGTGCTTGGCTTTAATATGCCTTCCAATATATCAATATAGTAATCAGGAGGATTCACACGCTCAGGGACAACAATACCGAGGCTCGAGAAGTATTCTTCAACTTTTTTTACTGATCCTTGGTAACATATCAGTCCACCTTTTGCCAGAAGTATTAGATCATCAAACATCCGAAACAGAGTATAGCTGCAGGGAGACAAAAGATGAATGAGAATAAGAAAATCTAATCATCTGTTTAGCATTAGCCAATGGGAGAGTATATAGGTTGAACCTGGGTTGGTGGACAACCATACAGATGTTTACTCCCTCAAGAGCTTCACGGCGTAAAGCTCTGAGAAGTAACTGAGAAGATGAACTATCAAGGCCTGAAGTTGGTTCATCTAATATCAGAAGTGATGGTTCCATCACCATTTCAAGACCCACATTGACTCTTTTCCTCTGACCTCCAGAGATTCCTCTCTTTTCCACAGTCCCAACAAGAGAGTCTCGAACATGTTGGAGACCAAGTGACTCAATGACTCTTTCTACAACTAAAACCTTTTCCGGCTTAGGGAGATCTGCTGGCAGCCTGCATGTAGTGACCAATGGATTATGCATACAGTTGAATAAGAAATTGAAAACTTGAGTTTCATTAAGAAAAATGTGTCTTACCTGCATCTTGCGCTGAACCAGAGATTCTCCTCCACTGTCAAGTTTCCATGGACTATGTCATCTTGAGGCACAAAGCCTATGATTCTCTTGTAGGATTGAATTGATTCAACCTTTCCGTTTACGAGAATCATTCCAGTCATGGTGCAACCTGGTGCTTTGCCTGTCAAAGCTGTTAGGAAAGTGGTTTTCCCAGCTCCAGAAGGACCCATCACAGCAGAAACACGACCAGGTGATAGTTTTCCAGTCACACATCTCATTAGATGTTTGTTTTTTCCTTTCAAAGTAATCGAAAGATCTTTAAAAGCAACTTCAATCATAGGTCTCTTTCTTATATCAATATCGTTAGCCATGGAGATAACTCCAGAGAAAGTCAAGTTCTTGTTCTGCTCCTGCATAGCTTTTTCCTTTTCTATCTGTCCATAAGCGTACCTGAACATCTGGCTCTGAGTATGCAAGGCCTTGCCTTTTGGAGCATGTTTCTTAATGTTTTTATCACCAATCTCAAGATTAAACCCTTCAGTATCTCCAGGGTTTTGTTCAATGTCATGTAACATCTCTGTTAGTTTGTTCTTTTCCTTTTTCTTTCCCTTTTTCGTGTCTGAGCTGCCTCCTGCCATTGGTGGTAAAGCAGCATCTGATCCAGGTTTTGCCTGGCTTAAACCTCTCATCAAATTAGGCTGTTTCATAGATTTCCTCCTAGAAAATGTTCGGGAAAACGATTGTTGCAGGTCGGCCGCATGCTTCTTTGCAATATCTTTGGCAGATTTCCATTTCTCTCTCGATTGCGTTTCACGAACACTCTGCACTGCTTTTTCCCTGGATTTTGCCTGCCTTCTTTCTCTTGTCGCAAGCACTTGATCCGAGCAGTTATATAAGATAATGAGCAAGAAACCTAACCCAGCCTACATATAAACAAGCAAAGGCTCAAATGATTTGAAATAACCAACAGATACGTGAATCAAAGAAGAGATCAATTATGACTCACAAAAAGCATGATTCCGTATGCTGTAATATTCTGATTTGTTGATCTTGGATTGCACGTAGCCAGCTTAAAACAATCTGAAAATTCATCAGAGAAAGAGATCATAAGTTATATGTTCGTAGTAAGAAGTAATGTTGTTTGGACAAAAGAGATCACTCACTTATTTCTTCAGTAGAACCTGTCCTGCAGTAATGTCTGGAGCAAACAAAAGATTAGTCTAAGCTGATTAAAGAAAGCTACTAAAATCAGTCTTAGTAAAGTTACCCTTTACTACAAGGAAGCTTGTCGATAGTGGAAGGACAAAAAGATCCAGCTGAACAAAAAACTTCACTGCTACTACCAATATCAGCCCAAATATCAGCTCCACCACATGTATGATTTGGCTGTCCAGAAGGAAGCTGGTAATGATATCTGCAAATACAACAATCCTGCAGCTAATCTTACCTTATGTTCAAGACAAACTTAGAAAAAAAGAGCAAAAAAAAAACAAGACTTACGGGTCGCATAATCCTGTTGTTCTGTTCAGCTTAGCTTCTGGACAATAAGCTCCCAAAGGACAAGCTTCATATTCATTGTGAGGAAACAAGATTAGAGAAATGGATCAAAACCGATTCTTGACAGATTCGAATGTTTGTAACTTACGGATCATGCAAGTGATGCCACGAGGACAAAAGAAACCTGCGCAGCAAGGTGCGCATTGCTGAGTTCTTACAGGAACATTCTTGTCGTCTTTAAGGTCAACTTTAACTTCTTTAGCAGTACGACAAGCCCATCCAGGTTCACATCCAGACATCCATGAAGATAAATTACAGTTCTTGTTCGGTTTCAAGTAATTCGTAGCTCTCTTTGCACCTCCTAATAATCCATTGAAGTATATCTTCACTTCTGCTGCCGTACATATCCTCTGCATCATGTCACCTATTCTCAAACCAAAAAAAATATACATATGTATAATCTTAAATCTGAATTTCTTATGATTTTTTTTGATGAAACAGAGGATGTATAAATTACCTTTTGTGGTTTTACCACATGCGTTTAAGAATTCTGGTTTTGTTGAGAAATTAAACGCTTCGTTATAATCTTCTTTTCTGTAACAGAGAACAATAACACAAACATTTTCATGCTATTTGATGAAAGTTAGTTAATTAATACCATTGATGAAATAAGAATACTAACACATTGGTAATGCAGAAACCAAGTTCTCGTTTAATGTCATCCTCAAAAACTTCGGTGAGATTCGATATTTTGTCGAAGATGAATTGGTTATAGAGACGATTAGCCGCAGGATTACTAAAGCTTTTATCTTCTTGACAGATAATTATTTCTTGCTGAAAAATCAACGCTGTAAAAATGTAAAATAACGGAACATATTTCCCTGGAAAACATGAATTTCTCCTTCCCATCCCTGAAATTTTCCGACAAAACTGGAAATAAAAACCAAATAATTTTCTTGAGATTAGGATGGATTAAGGAGACATTGGAACAATTGATTATTCTGATTGGAGATAGAAAGAGAGAATCAGGTTTCTTTTTTTTCTTTTTTTTTTGGGAGAGAGATTGTGGTGTTTCTTGGGAGTCAAGAAATGGAGGAGAGGAAGACATGGCGGTATATGAGGAGGAGAGAGGCATAGAATTTGATTTGACCATTGGACTTTCTTTACAATGCTAAATTCGTGCCGTGGTAATAGACATTTTTCAGCAACAAAGATGATGATAAAAGATATCAATAACTTATGTACAACATACAAATTTATTTTTCTGTATTTTTGTTATGTATTTAGTTTTGTTTGAGTTTGTAAAGCTCTTCATCAGATTCTTGTGATAGTTCAATGGAGAGTGGTTTCTCAAATAACCAAAAAAAAAGGTCTTCTTATATTTTAATTTCCTTTATGTCGTCTTCAGATAACTCTATTTAATTTTCATTGAGTAAGATCTCAAGTTATTATTTAATAAACTAGACTTCACTATAGGTGGCAACATCTTATGTTATCCGTTGTGTTTTAATCGCAAAAATGCTGTCGAAAACGGTCCATTTTACTCCATAAGTATGGCCAAGTTAAACTAATTTTACTTTTACACTTTTACTCTGTATCTTATTATATAAAATTGGGTTGCACTGACGAGATATCGACACGTGTTAAAATTATAATTTATAAGATAATGACACATGTCAGTTGATCGATTAGATTATGACACATGTCATAAAATTATGTTAATTTTGTTTTCTTTAATAAAAAGAAATATAAAAAAAAATTAAATAATAAAGTGGATAATTTTTAGTTTTCATTTTTCTAATATATGTTAAATCTTTTTATTTTAACAAAATTTAAATATTTTTTCAAATTTATATTTTTATATTATTATACTATTTAAGTTCTAATAAATTTATAAATTTTCAAGGAATTGTGAAGGATTTTGGCGAGTGAACGTGCGAGAAAAAATGATATTTAATTTGGAACCGATTGAAAATCTAAACTAGAAGATTTCAGAAGAAAACCGAAGATCTTACTAGAATAACTTCTCGCCTAGATATGAGCGAGAACATAACCGTCGGTTAACTTCTCACACTAGGCTTGTACATTCGGATTTAGTTCAGCTTTTTGAGTTTTCGAGTTTAGAGGCCTATGACCCATTCAGATATTTATAATTTTTTTGTTTGGTTCTGTTGTTCCAAGTTTGAGTAAGGTTTTGGTACACGAAATATCAGAAAAAATAAATGAAAAATTGGTAAAACTTTCACAAATATAACTATAAACTTTCAGATATTTTTTGTTAATTTTGGGTATTTTAGTTATTTAAGAATAAAAATAATTGATATTTTGGGTTTATAATTGTAGGGTAATTAGGTTAAATAAAATTTAAATACAATTAATATTTTGGATATATAATTATATTTCAAATATTTCGGATATCTATTTGGTTTTTGGTTTGGTCCTTCGGATATATGAGTCTATGATCGATTCAGATTTTGGTCGGGTTGATACCCCTTTTTGGGTTGGATTCGGTTTGGTTATTCAGA
Source organism: Cardamine occulta (assembly GCA_028015245.1). NCBI lineage: Eukaryota > Viridiplantae > Streptophyta > Magnoliopsida > Brassicales > Brassicaceae > Cardamine > Cardamine occulta. The sequence continues at coordinate 18,567,541 of CM051390.1, forward strand.
TTTTAGATATTTTGTCCAAACTTATTTACATGGTAGTCGAAAAAATAAACAAAGAAATGGAACCAAAAGCTACTAGACATGATATAGATTTTTAATATATTAATAATAAAATTTTAATATATAAAGTTAAATTAATTTATTTATGTAAAAAACATTTGTAAAATAACTATTTTCTGTAACTAAATATTCTTTTTACTTTTTTCTTAAAATAATTTAAGATATATTTTTAACAACAAATATTTAATTTAATGAATTTGTTAACATTTACTTTATTTTAAAATTAAGAAACCCGTCAATCGGGCGGCTCCTAATGTAATACTAAATAAAGTTAAAAAATGTTGGTACTATTTGACTCTATTTTCAAAAATAATTCCTAAAAATATTGGTGAGCCAGAAAGCAATATAGTAATCTTCACAAAAATCATCGTCTCACAAGGAAATACGAAACTAATCATCACAACTTGGATTTAAAAGTGCAATAGTATTAGATAGCATCCAGTGAGTAGAACCAAGTTATTAAAGCTGATAAAAAACCCGTGAACCAGCGTATAAAGTTTGGATATCTAATCATTATAATAATCACAACTTAACAATTTTTAAAGATTATTTAATCTTATAAAATATTGACAACTAAAGCTTCAATGAATGATGCAAAGGATTCAGCCTCGTTCACTTGAGAAGCATTCATCCCAATAAAACCGAAATGATAACTAATCAATTTCGGTTTAAGCATCGGTTATTGTTTGGTGTTCCGGTTTAGAAGGATTGTTAATTATTTCATCTCGCACCTTTTTTTTGTTTTGTTGAAAATTCAACAACCTCTCTCTCTCTCTCTCTATTTGGTGAAGAAACCAAAATCGATATCGTCTTCTCTGCTCACGAAACCCCCAAATCCCAACTTTTTCAGATTATTAGGGTTTTCGATTTCTCTGATGCAAGTCTCTTCCAACAAGAATCTCTCAATTCGCATTTTCAAGAAGATTAAGCTGAAATCTGAGTTTTGAACTGGAAACTCAGATTCCCCATGTTGACCTCTCCTTGTTCTTCTTCGTCTCTCCTCTGCCATCGCCCTGCGCTCTCCATTTCTCGTTCCAAGTTTAGGGTTCCTTGTCGAACTATCTTTTCTCCTGCTCTCACCCATATCTCCCCTTTAACTGCTTCACCTTCTAAGTCCGCTAAGCACGTATGGCTTCTTTCTCTCTCTCTCTCTCTCTCTCTCTCTCTGTCTCTCTCTGTTTATCCAAGTTCGAAACTCTGAATTGAGATGAGATTTGACTAGAAAATAAAGCATTGTGTTTGAATTGTGATGAAATTGTGGAATCTTGGGAATACAGTAGCTCTGTAAATTCAGTCTTCTTGTTTAAGCTTTTCTTGGATTACGAATCATTTTAGAAATTTTCTTGTTTAAGATTCGATATTTTTGTTTGTCTCCAATGTACTAAACTTTGGTGCGATTTTCTGCAGAAATGGAAGATTTTGTGTTTTAGAAATGAGGATTCTGCTCCCGAGAATCCAGCTCAATTCGTGCCTGAGGAAATAGTTAAGCCAGATCAAGATTATCAATGTACAGATAAAAAAGATTGGAAGACAACTCTTCAAAAGGTTAGGATCCTTTGACGTCACTTGTACACTTGAAGAACTAGTTTTAGTCTGACAAACCAACTTGGATATTAGGATCTAGACTCTAGAAGTTAGTTAGGACTATAGCATAATCTCTCATCTTTGGCAGTAAGCTGTTATGTATATTATATCCATGATCCACTGTTTTGGTTCTTATCAAAAGAATTTGAGGTTTCTTTTGATCTGGAAATGGTATTCTTAAGCACTCATTTTACTGAATGTGATGGGCAAAATGCAGATAAGGCAACTGTGAAAAAGCTTAATGATCTTGTGTTCCAAGCATTATATTGGGTTCAAAAAGCACTTTGTTTTGTTGGGTTTCAGGCTTCAGATGCAGTTTTGAAGGCCATTGGGACTCGTTGGAAGGTACCTTGGACTGCTGAAACCATCGTGCAGGTACCTATATTTTAATGTTACTCAGCCGCTTTTGTATTGCCATAACGAATTCAGACTTTTAGACAAGAATGTTGATGAAATCTATCTAGAAAGTTTACTGAATGATTTGATAAGTGTAACGAGGTAACTTTTGAGCTAATAGTACTATAGATGCCTTGGTTCATGAAAAAGATGCAAAACAAATGGTCATTAGAAATGAGTTATATACCAAAGCTTTCAGTTATACCAAAGATTATTTCCTTGGTTAATCTTGCGATTATCTGATATGCCCCTGACAAAACCTTTTTCAGGTAATGCTTTTATGGGTAGCCGCCTTCTGGTTCATTGGATCATGGATGATCCCATTCATGGCTCATATATCAGGTTTCCACAAAGACTCCCTCACATTTAGAGGCCAAGCTTTGTTCAGTCTGATAACTGATGTGACAGAAGGCCTAGCCGGGATTGCTATCCTCCACCGTTGCCTCGCCATGTTCCGTCCACTTGCAAGCGATTGGTTCCGCTTTACCCTCAAAGGAAACTGGCAACTAGATGTTATCATAGGCTGTTTCATGTTCCCTTTCGTTAACCGTCTCTCCCAATTAAATCTAAGCCTCTTGCCACTCCCACCAACCTCAAGTCCAGTCTCACTCTCAAGTGTCGAGCAGTCAATAATGGCCAGAGATCCTGTGGCAATGGCGCTGTATGCGGTTGTGGTATCGATTTGTGCACCGGTTTGGGAAGAGATAGTGTTCAGAGGGTTCTTGTTACCGTCTCTGACTAGGTACATGCCAGTTTGGTGTGCGATTCTTTTGAGTTCCGTTGCGTTTGCTTTGGCGCATTTCAATGTGCAGAGGATGTTGCCATTGGTGTTCCTTGGAGTGGTTTTGGGTTTGATATTCGCAAGGTCAAGAAACTTGTTACCTTCGATGCTGTTGCATAGCTTGTGGAATGGCTTTGTATTCTTGGAGTTGATGCGATGATGATGATTGAAGACGATGATGACTATCTTTTGTAGGTGTATTGTTTATTATTCTTGTTGTAATTGATTCAAGTTGTGATTTTTAGTTTTCTTAAAGAAATATTAAATGGACAGTTCAATTGTATAAAGATAAAAAGAAAAATTTCAAAAGGAAAATGAAGTGAGCAGATTACCAAAAACATAGAAATCAGTAGCAGTTGCAGAAATTATTACCACTGAAAAATGAGAAATCGCTATTTTATCATGATTTGTGATATATGGCAGCTAACTTCAGTTTTGGCCTTTTGGGAGAATTTGTTGTCTAAACTTTTCTCTATGAATTAACATAATTAATTTTAGCGAAAAAAAATGTTAAACTAGAAAACTCAGAAGATACAATAAAAGAAGAATTATAATAATCTGATATTTTGTCATTAACAGTAATATTATTTTTAAGGCAGATTTAAGAATTTTGAAAATAAAAAAGATATACCTTAGTAAATTAGAAAATTACTAATTTCTTCTTTAGAAAGTTAAATGATTTGTTCAAAGCAATACTTTGATTTAGTCTTTTAATATCTCCTTTAGCTTTTCCGATCGATTGGACTAAGCTTTCATCTTGATGGATATGGAGCAAATGATACGAAAACGACATTCACAGACACATTCTATATATATATATATATCAAGCGAAAACAAACAAACAAGAAGAGCATATCTTTAAAGTCTTATCACTTTCAATTAAGGTGGTGATATGGATTATCCGGCCCTTGAGCTCAATTAAGGCCAACTAATCCTCTAAATCCGTTGCTAATACTAACAAGCACAAATCCATTACTACAGTATTAGCTTTTTACTATTTTAAAAAATATTTTTTCCACTCATCGTTAAAGGTTGAGATATTTAATTCACTTTGCCAAATTTTCTTCCTCTTTTCTATATGCCACAGGAGATATAGTTTATGCAAATATCAGGCATGCAAATGTTCAGAACCTTTTATTATTCTTTACAGAGCCTTTTAATCCCTTTGTATAATAACTTTTTGTTTCGTAGCGAAAGATTAAAATATTTTGGTCTTCCCTGCTGTCTTGAGTCTATAATAATTAAGTTTGATTAATATATACGGCACTTTAAGCATTACTATAGAAATTACTTTTGGCTGCTTATACATTTTATTAGAGGGAAGACTCGAGGTTATTAACATTGGGTCAAACCCATTATTGATAAGGAGTAACAAAATAAACTCACTATAATAGAGTAAATTGCTCTATCAATTTTATATAGCAATTATTTCTATGCTAAAAAAAACATAACATATGATAACAAAAACAAAGTTTTACTTTAAATATAGTGGTCCAGAGTAATCCAACTAAAAACTTGTTCCACCATTTTCCATTCAATTACTTAGTAATCCGACCCATCGATTTCCTCAGGATCATTCATTGGGAATATCTTCTTCTGTGAGCCGAAGCCACCGCCGTCAAATCAGACACATTTGGTCAACATATAATTTCGGGGTCAAGGCCTCTGATACATGTGTAAGATATGGTTATATATGTTGATTGGTTAGCTAGATAAAATGCTCACTAACATATAAATATTACACGTCGAATAAAAAATCTATGAAGATTATGGTACTTTCTTTCTCCAATCTCATAAAATTGCTCTAGATCGATATTTCTAGATAGTGACAACAAAATATAAAAATAAGTTAACTGATTGTATTCCCATTTGGCTGCTTATGAATGTAAATCACACCAAAATATTTTCTCAAACATCTCGAACCGGTTAATCACTTAATTAAAGCGAATAATGTCAAATGTATAATGGACTGGTAGTTAGGGAAAATATGAAGAGAAATCCAATGCTCAGTCTCATTCTTTTCCTTTTTTGTTGATCACCATTCAAAACCTAGTTTATAAACTTATACATCTCATAGTTTACTAGAGAATTTTAACATAAAGGAATTACAAAAAAAATAGTTAATTTATAAAAAAACTTATAACTATAATGTTCCAACGTGGGGAAAACACAGTGTCTCTTGATAAGTATGATTTTTACATGTTTTTAACATTCATTTTTATCACATTTTATTAGTTTTCTCATCACTTTCTGATTGTATATATGCATTTGAGTCTCACTTTACCATTGTATCATATTTTAGAGTCTTAGGTTCCATTCATGCATTTTGCATAGTCTTTTGAGTCATTTTTAGGTATATGGAAGTCAGAAGTTTGGATGAGGGACCAAATGAAGTGAAAAAGGATCAAGAAGAGAAGTTGATGAGGAAGAACCATTCAAAGTTGTCTCAAAGATTGGCTCAGATGAAGATCATAACTTGCAATTCAACTCCAGAACCCTTGATGAAAGTTATAGGAAATTTAGTTAGCTTTCCAATGGATGTGGTCTCGAGGCATTTGGATGAGCCGTTAAGGAGTTATGACCGAATTAGTACCAGCGGTCATCCCCAACGGCTAAGACAGACCGATGGAACTTTGAACAAATTTCCCGAGAGTTTGGGGGTTCAACCCCAGCGGTCTACCAAGACCGAAGGAGTGTAGCGGTCATCCATAGTGGTCTAGCAAGACCGAAAGCTGATCCTAATTTCTCTTTTTCCTTTATATACTTGTCTTAACTCTCTAAACCCCCTAAGTTTTCTTCTCCCAAGAGTTGGGATCGACCCTAACTCTCTTTTTTGAGGGATTTTGATTGTTCTTCATACATATGCCACTCTAGAGAAGATTTCTTCAACTCCATCTTTATATTAATGCATCTTCTTTATCTTTATATCTCTTTCTCTTTTGTTCTTCATATTTAGACTTTAAGTTTTGTGTTGGATTATGATTTGCTTGATTTTTATGATATTGATGATTGATTGTTGATGCTTAGGTTCTATATCATTGCTTTCCTTCCTTATTTAGTGTTCTTAATGCTAGATAAACCTTGATAAAGTTTGTTTTGATCATAGGGAATTTCCCACCCACAAGGTGTTCGATGAAATTCCCCAAAAAAACTAAATAAGAGATTTACATTCTTAGCCTATGAGAATAGTTTTCTAAGGTGTTTATTGGTTGATTTTAAATTGATCTTAATGCTTGCTAATCATTTCTTCACAAATGAGAGTTTGATCTTGATTTAGTTATTAGCAAAGTGATTAGTGCCTTGAGAGAGGATTAATCATAATTAAATATCTTAACCTAAGGATTAACATAGATTGTGTGCATTAGCATCATTAGTTAATTGTCTTGATGGTTAGATGAAGATGAATTAGGTTGATCCTTGTTAGATCCTTCACATAGGTTAGTTCTTAATGCTAGTCTTGGATCGAGAGATTAAAAACTAATCCTAAGCATTTCATATCCGAAAGGAATTTTTGAATGCTTGATCCTAGCCTTTTGTGAGCTTTTCGCATCCTAGCCAACGAGAGTTGATGTTTAGGGTGATTAGTGAACTTATTGAAGTTGTTACCTAATAATGCTCATTGATTATGACAATTGCTAACGAGAGTTATTTTTAATTGCATGATTAGTAAAGTGATTAGTGTCACGAAAGTAGATTAATCATAGTTATGAATTCCATGTTCTAGGATGATGTTTAATGCGATCTTGTCATCATTATTTGATTGTTAATAATTCATTTGATAGTATATTCCATGATCCAACATTTCTATCTTTTGTTCTCTTTCTTGCATGTTACTTTCTTAATCTAAAAACATAAAAACCCAAAACAAATCAATTCTTTTATTTGCTCTAAATTAGTTTAGAATCTTGCATCTTTAGTGTATAATCTTTAGTCTTCGTGGATTCGATACCCTTTGTACTACAACGATATTAAAGTTATTTGGTAACCCGAAGCCTCAAAAACCTCATTATCATTTCTTTTGTGCATGTTATTTGAACTTGTAACTTAGTGGTGGGGGTCTCTGTAAGCATAACCAATTCATATAATTTAAATGTTATGAACAAACGTAGTAGTTCTTTTCCTATATGAACTAGACTAAATAAAATTTGGAAAAGGAAAAAAAAATTGGTCTGGATTTGTTTCTGAAACAGATTTTGATTGATGATTTTTATAGAATAACACGTTAGAAGAATAAAAAAAATCTATGAAGCTCCGTTACAAAGAAACAAATACACAAATAATTGACGGGGTCCACTGATGGGTTAGTAACTTTCATAGATGTTAACGTTTGTCCTCTGACCCAAGATGGGCCACTTCCTTGTCCTTTTCGGTCTTTTTCTTTCCTTTTCTTACTGTCAGCTTTGCCCTTGTTCTAACATGATAATTACAATTTTACCCCGTCCATTCTCAGTTATTGGCCCACAGGATGGCTTTATAATGCGATCAAGAAGGCCCATGAAATTTATTTTTTTTGGTTTCCCCTAAAACACCCTTTGATCTAGGACCTGATAATCGTTGAAGACGTAATCTACGGTGGAGATAAGGGATAATCTCGTCATTTAAGTAAAGAATAAATTATTGTCTCAGGAAGACTTAAAAGTCAAGACAGTTAAGTTTTGATCAGATGAATCATGCGACTGATATTCAGTTAAGTTCGTTTTTTTTCCCAAAATAATTTGTTCTGAAAATATAAATAGAATTATAGAATGAGTTCTTTTATGTAACATATATAACTTTGCAGAGTACCAAACTTTTAATTTTGTTTTGGGCATTCAGTTTTTTTTTGCCATCTGTCATTGGTGTTAATGACAAAACATTATGGTCCGAATCAAGAACATATGAAGATTCATCATTAAACTTCATGCCAGAGGAAACCGCTGTTCCGAAGGCTTTGATAAAGTAAACAAAATAACTTAACATTACCAACTTAACGATGCAGTTATTAACATATTTTTTATAATGAAAAGTGTATTTTAAATTCAAACTATTATCAATTTGTGTATTTAATTACATATATTGTGGGTCATCTGATTATCAATGTGTATTTCATATTTTTGCGGAAAATCTCAGATTTTAGGAGGAAAAATATCTTACGAAACCTACCATTTCAATCATGCATTTGATGTTTAGGCATGTACATGATCCGTTCTTCTTTTAATAGAGATTTATTTTTATTAAATCAAAGAGAAAATAAACAGTAACGAAACTCGAAAATAGTTTCTCCTTTCAAACTTTTGTTCCTAAAAGTATGGACAGTTTAGTGATATCATATTGATAAATAAATGGTAAATTGGAATCTAAGTGAACCTTTGGGACGTATGACAAGGCTTAATTCTCATTTATGCATGCTCGCGGCGAAAGTGAATATTCCATACTATTAATATAAAACACACAACTTGTATAATTGTAATCAATCTCGCATAAAGAACTTTGAATCATTAATTATCGTTAAGAACTCAGAACCAGTTCTGAGAAATTTGGGACCCCAAACGAAAAAAATAATTTTTTAATTATTTAATAGAGTAAAAAATAATTTAGTCTCTACAAAACTAATTTTTAAAAAAATCTACAATAATATCTTTTTTTTAAATAACAACAATTTAAAGCTTCTGAAAATAACTCTTGTATATTTTTCTGCGAAATCATCCATCAAACTTGTATAATTGAGGTTTTTAACCATAACATTTTTTCACAATAAAATTCAAGTAGCTTTTTATCTTAGAATAAATAAATGATTCAGATTTTTTTGAGAAAAATTTATCTTTCTTATTTTCTTCAATGGAGGAAAACAAAAGGTTTAAAACCAAAAAAATGAGAAAAAATGAGAAGTCACGTAAATAAAGAAGTTAACTTAATTTTTTTTAATTAAATAATAATAATTTGAGATCCACACAATATTTTATCAAATATTTATACGAAAATTAATACATTACTCATCATTTCTATATATATCTTTTTTTTACCATTTGATGTTAATTAAAATATATGTACATATATATCTATATAAATAATTTTTTTTGTGAAAGTCCTTAAAAATAGAACCACATTCAAATGTTTCATAGAATTGTGTTCGGCCTCGGCTCTGTAAGAACTATACTATTATAGTATAATATACGTAAAACGAATCCCACTTAGAGCCTTTTCGAATCACCATCGGCTCTTACGAAGTCAACTTTTTATCTCTATATAAACCAATCTTTTTCTCCTTGTTCCCTAAACACAAGACCACAAGCAAAAAAAATCAAATACAAAATGGCCGATGGTTTCGGTGAACCGGGAAGCTCAATGCACGGAGTCACGGGTCGAGAACAAAGCTATGCATTCTCCGTCGAGTCTCCGGCGGTTCCTTCTGACACGTCAGCAAAATTCTCTCTCCCCGTGGACACCGAACACAAAGCCACAGTCTTCAAACTCTTCTCCTTTGAAGCTCCACACATGAGAACTTTCCATCTTGCTTGGATCTCATTCTTCACTTGCTTCATTTCCACTTTCGCTGCTGCTCCTCTTGTCCCCATCATTAGAGATAACCTTAATCTCACCAGACAAGATGTAGGAAATGCCGGTGTTGCCTCTGTCTCTGGAAGTATCTTCTCTAGGCTTGTTATGGGAGCCGTTTGTGATCTTCTTGGGCCACGTTATGGCTGCGCATTCCTCGTCATGCTTTCTGCTCCGACCGTCTTCTCTATGTCTTTCGTTGGTGATGCCGGAGGGTACGTAACCATACATGTAAATTATAAAACTGCGAACTTAAATTCAAATAGTTTGAGACGATCTTATACATATCAGTTAGTAGACGGTTCGAATAACATTTTCGTTGAAAGCAATTAGACTTTATCTCAAAGTAAATTGATAGTAAGTAAAATTATATATTAGTATACTTTTAGATGTGGAATTTCTAACAATATTTTGGCCATATAGGTACATAACGGTGAGGTTTATGATCGGGTTTTGCCTCGCGACATTTGTGTCATGTCAGTACTGGATGAGCACAATGTTCAACGGTCAGATCATAGGTCTAGTGAACGGGACTGCGGCCGGATGGGGGAACATGGGCTGTGGAGTCACGCAGCTGCTCATGCCGGTGGTCTATGAAATCATACGGCGCATGGGGTCCACGTCCTTCACCGCGTGGAGGATGGCTTTCTTCATCCCCGGGTGGATGCACATCATCATGGGGGATCATGATCCTGACTTTAGGACAAGATCTCCCTGATGGTAATAGAAGCACACTCGAGAAGAAAGGTGTTGTTACAAAAGACAAGTTCTCAAAGGTACTTAATGTATTAAACAAATATTAACTTCTTTCTTGGATCCTTTGATTCTTAATCTTATACTACTATATATTAAGGTCTACTGATCGTTGTCTAAATTCTGTAGTTTTCATGCATGGTATATTTAATAATTGTTCTGATCATAGATCTTGGATTAACATTCAAATAGATGAAATTAAATTAATACGAAAATAATTCGGTTCACTCTTACTTAAAAAAAAAAAAACTAAAGGGGAAAATATCTAAAATACGTTTTCGTCATAGAGAAAAAAGCGAAACCCTCATTGATACCTAATTAAGTGATGTGTATTACACATAAATGTTATCTTCTTTTTCTCCCTGTTTTTGATTAAGACTCACAATTATATATACCGTGTACAACTTTACCAGGTTTTATGGTACGCGATCACAAACTATAGGACATGGGTTTTCGTGCTACTATATGGATACTCCATGGGAGTAGAGCTCACCACCGATAACATCATTGCTGAGTACTTTTTCGACAGGTATAAAATGATTATAACTCGTATTTATTGAATCGTTAATTAGTCTATAAGACTATCACTAATAATTAATTATAAGGGTTTGATTGCTATTGCATGCTCAAATGGGTCGGTTGAGCTACTACCACACAAAAAATATAACCAAAACATAAATTTTAAAAACTTTATTCTACTGAAAATAATTCCTCTGTATATATTTTCTTAATGTTTTTTTTTTGGTCCCACAAATCCACTAGTTTTATCTTTCTATTAGTTACAAATTAGACGCTAATTAAAAATATAAACAACTTCTAAGTTCTATGGATAAAAATGGCTCAATACATGGTGTGACCATTTTTGCAGGTTCCATCTTAAGCTTCACACGGCCGGTATAATCGCGGCAAGCTTTGGTATGGCAAACTTCTTTGCACGTCCTATTGGTGGCTGGGCCTCAGACATTGCAGCTAGATACTTCGGCATGAGAGGCCGTCTTTGGACCCTATGGACCATCCAAACCTTAGGTGGTTGCTTCTGTGTATGGCTAGGCCGAGCCACAACGCTTCCAACTGCGATTTTTTCCATGATCCTCTTTTCGCTTGGAGCTCAAGCCGCTTGTGGAGCCACCTTCGCCATCATACCTTTCATCTCACGCCGCTCGTTAGGGATTATCTCTGGTCTTATTGGAGCCGGAGGAAACTTTGGCTCTGGTTTGACCCAGCTCGTGTTCTTCTCGACCTCAACGTTCACTACGGAACAAGGGTTGACGTGGATGGGGGTGATGATTATGGCGTGTACATTACCCGTGACTTTAGTGCATTTCCCGCAATGGGGAAGCATGTGTTTGGCTTCCACGGAAGATGAAGTAAAATCTAAGGAAGAGTATTATTATATGAAAGAGTGGACGGAGGTTGAGAAGCAAAAGGGAATGCATGAAGGGAGTTAAAGTTTTCCGCCAATAGTAGGTCGGAGCGTGGACGGCGCGTGGCTTCTGCGCCGTCTCCTACTTGTGATACGCCGGAACACGTTTGAGAGTTATTTTGTGTTTAAAATGTGTTATATCAATTGCTATTGCTCTAAATGTGTAAGTAGTTGATCGAAAAGAATGTTTAGTTCTCATAAGAGGTATACTAATACTACTCTCTATGTAATTTCGTAACAACTGTATTTTTTTTTTTTTTTTTTATCCAATATCTCGTCGATTTATTTGTTTGAGCTACGAAACATGTTATTTCATTCTTTGTTTATCATGATCCCAGTTTTTTTCTGTACCAGAATTGATTCGTTGGAAATGCATAAATATGACATTTTACCTAGCTTTATATATACCTAGTTATTTGAATAATTGGTAGCTCATGTTTTTTTTTGGGGGTCATAATTCAAGAAAATTAGTTAACTAAAAATATCAGTTGACAGAAAAAAAAGTCACCTAAAAATATCAAACTTTGTACGGCTCGTATTCTTTAATATGAATAACAAAAGAACGGGCCTTTCTCCAAAATAGTCATTGAGCCCAATTTGATGATTTTCTCTAAGCTTATATGGCATTTTGTGCTTAATAAAAGCCTAATAGTATATTAGAGTCTTAAACGTTATGGACTTTTCAGGAAGCTCAATAGCTCATCAAACCAATTAAATTTTAGTTAATTTGGATTAGGGAAAATACCATAAAAAAAATCTCCAACTTAATATATTTTTTCAACTAAAACATCCAATTTTTTGTGTTTCCACAAAACGTCTAACTAAATTATTTTTCCAAAACAAACCTTAAAATAATCTAAAATGTGCATGAGATTAAGTTGACTAACGGTCAACGTTAGTTCCATCTAACACTGTTAACAACAATAATTTTGTGTCAAAAAGTATAATTAGAAAGCCTAAATAAAATAATAAAAAAAATTATGTCTTCTAAATAAAAATTATTTATTTAAATAAATAAATAAAAATATAATTATCTTCAATTATTTTTTCTAACAAAACTTTGTTTTTTATTTATTTAGATTTTTAATTAAATAAATAAAAATACAAATTTCTGAACAAAATAAATAATCTTTTTAATTAAATAAATAAAAATTTATATTTTCCAGAAAAAATAGGAAAAAAAATTAATTCATTATAATATTAACAGTAAAGATTAATTAAAATTTAACATTATAAATATTGATTAAATTAATATGGTTATATTATTTACCATTAACAATACTAACAAATAAGAAAAGAAAAAATAAATTAATTGATTATAATATAAAATTTTAATATTATAATAAAACATATTTTATCTAAATAAAAACTATTTTCTTAATATATCTTTTTAATATAACAGTGTTATTATTTTCTGAAACTACGTTTGTGAACATTTTTCCTCCAGTTTAGACTATCAATTATGGAGTGAGTTTCTAATATTAATATGTGGTTGGTAAAAAAAATTAACATTTTTATTATTGTAAATATAACATTTAATTAATGTAATATTCATTTTTTAATAATTTTTCTATAGAGAAGATAATTTTTATTGTTAATAATAAAAAATATTATTTTTATTATGTTAACATTTTTTAAAAATATTATTTTTATATCATTTTTTTTACTTAGTTTAAGTTTTTTCGTTATGATTTTTTAGTTTTTCTAATTAAATTGAAAAATAATAATTGTTTAACAAAATAAATTGATTTTTGTTAACGGTGTTAAATATTGACCGTTAGTCAATCCAACCTTACGCACATTTTAGATTATTTGAAGGTTTATTTTGAAAAAAATAATTTAGTTGGAAGTTTTAAGTGGAAACACAAAAAATTGGATGTTTAAGTTGGAAAAATGTTCAAAGTTGAAAGTTTTTTATAGTATTTTTCCTTTGGATTATTATTTTTACATGACATATCTATGCTTCTCTCATATGATATGTATACTCTCTGATATACTTTAAAATTATCTCATAATCTTGTTTATATCAATGGAGATTATGGATCGAATACCCAAAACTAAAACTAAGCAATTGAACTTTAGTTTTTGTTTTCGTTTTTGTTATAAATCGCTATATATATATAATAGTATGCCGTTTAGTTAGTTTTTTTATTATATAATGGGTGATTTGGACAGACCGTTTTACCCAAAACTTTCCGATTACTAAACAAACTTTTTTTCTTTTACGACCAGATACGATAACAAGATATGTAGATGATATGTATTAAATTAATGGTTTGAACTTTGAATGATGAAGATTAAAGTCAGCGAGGATGCCGTACATCTTCCGCATCGTAAGGACAGAACTAAATGATGTGATCTGTACGGTTTTAAAATAGTAACTTAACAGATAAGTCAATTAAGTTATCATTAATGTATCTAAGTAAGTCAATAATTAGCACCTATCAGAAATTTTATATGATCACGATAGGCATCAACCACTTTTTTTGGTGAATAAGCCCCACGTTCTTTGTTACATGAAAAACGACTATTTATAGTAACTTAAAGTTAAACTTTCTGAAAATTTTACAAAAAGGAGCCCAATTTATTCCGCTGAATAAAAGTAAATATCTTAACCCACAACTTTTGACTCTACTATATTCACACCGTTTACTTTTGAATTGAGCCACTTGAAAGTCTACACTAGTGATGATGTTAACTCCAATAGCTCGTATCTATGCAAATCCAAAACAATTGAAAATCCAATCTAAAAGATTATCTGAATTTTTCAATTTGTCTGATTTGTTTTATTGTTTCAATATCCAACAAATTATTAACCTGAACTGCACAGAACAAAAGTGAACTGAAACAAATATTTACAAGTTTTGATTTAGTCACTTTATATATGTGTCAAACCGAAACAGTAAAAAAATTGATAAACAAACAAAAAAACTGGTTTAACAGTTTTAGATTAACTGGATTAATCTAAGTTTTGTACTTCGACTTGGCTAAGTCGTGCGTGGGAATGAGTATAACCTGATTAACCTTTCCTTAGGCTAATTTCTAGTGCTAAGTTAGGAAATTCTTTTTAAAAAAATTAAAAATGTGCAAATAATTTTTTTACGCAACGGAGTTCCAAAAAGAAAGCTTCTGAATAATAGGAGAATAGATACTTTAGTCTTTTTTTTGTTAGGTTATTTACAATGAAATTAATTATCTTAATTTGATGAAGAAATTGGCCCTATTTTCATCATTTGTTTTTTTATTCCTTTTCTCAACTTAACTTTTGTTTTTTTTACATATTAACTAAAACATACGAAGTCAATGAGCCATTATTAATTAACTTATGTTATGAAAGATTGTTTGTCTCATTTTTTTTTGTTTGACCTTCCCACAAGATTTGAAATTCTGAATCTATAAACATTGGACTTTTATATATAGTTGCCTTCCCTACATGTGAACAAAATATATAGAACTAAAACCATTACAAAAATAATTGATTATAACTTTTTAATGATGGTCGATTCTAAACCCATGTAGACTATAACCAGTGTTTAAAATCTTTAGTTACCAAAATAAAATGTGACAAATATAGAGAGATTATTAAACCGACGTTTTATAAGAGCCAGTCATGAGTAATAGTATAAGTGGTCAAAATCCATGTGTTGGGACATTTGATATTAATAAATATATATTCGGCCAATTTTTATCCAAAACTGTCGTTAGCATAAAAATATGTATATGTTCTGTGTTTTATGATCGCAGAAATACAGAACATCTCTAGTTTACAAATATAAATACAAAGAACTTTCGGTATGTATAACGACACTTAGAAATCATATTTTCAGATAACTATGTTTAGAGCTTATATATTGAGAATCTGAGATGATACAAGATTTAAGAAAGTCAACTTATCATTTCGTTTTATAGTGAGCATATGCGAATATCATAGCGGAAAGTTAATAAAAACCTATAAACTAGAAGTGTTAGAGCATTTTTTTGTGGGAACTTAGTTTAAGTATAAGAATTTCATTTGGTGAGTCGACCACATGAAATGCTCAAGAGACAAATTGAAAATTACTCCTTAAATACACTTTTGACTCTCTTTGCCTGAATTGGCAAAAGAAAAGGCCTAGATCCGTACAAATTGAAAATTGAAAATGCTCTTAGGCTGCTCTTAGGCTATTGCCGATGCCAACTGTGAACGACTGTTTTTAGCCACACAACATTTTTTGTCGCTTTCAGCCACTCAACGTTCGTATCTCTATCGCCATTTAAAAGAAATTCCACACTTCAAAAATAAAAATCTCTATGTTATAACCTGCCAAGAGCCCAAATAGATTTACACGTATTTTTGTTGGTTTCTTTTCCAGACTTTTAGGTTATCTATCGAAATCTTCATGCAGATTTAAACGTTTTTCTTGCGTTTTACTTAAATCATAATATATATTAATATATATATGGCAGCTACATAAATAAATTATAAACAATATTTCCTCTATTTCATAATATAAGCTGTTTTGGGTAAAAACATGCATATTAAGAAGTTATTTTTATTCTAAATAAAAAGTTTTATTTAATATATAAACAAACGAAGTTTAGCCAATAAAAAACGGTAGTTTACTATTGGTCACACAATATTCAATAAAATAAAAATTATATAGAAATACGAAAACACATTATATTTTGAAACACAAAAAAACATCTAAAACACCTTATATTATGAAACGGAGGAAATACTAAAATTTTGAACGGGTAAACCAACCACATAATTAATTTTTTAAAAACTAATTATATATATATGATTAAAAAAAATTTGTTACAATATAGAAAAATTAATTTAGAACTGATTTTTTCACTAAAAAATCTTCACTTTACTCAAGATTGCTTGAACTTAATTTTAAGCAAATAGAATTATCTTTCTCAGTCGTCTTTAATAAACTTATGGTTGGATTTGCTTAATTATAAGCACGTATTATAGCAGCTATGTTTAGTTCTAAAAATATTAAAATAATTTTCTGCCATTACTAATCAAAAATAGAAGTAATTTATATACTAATTGCTCTTATCATAGTTAACAATAATCAAAATTTCAAAATTTGGTAAACTTCTTACTAACTGTTTTATTCTACTATTCAAACATCATTATTGGAATAGTCTAACCCTATCCACCATATCATATATCCCCCTGGCTCTACTATATATACTTTGCATTTCTCAAATCTCCAACCCACACCAAAACACAACAAAGAGCACTAAACCTTCTCTTCCACTCAGAGTTTTTCATTCTCACTCTGACCTTAAAATGGCTCACAATCATTCTAATGAAGAAGGCTCAATTGGAACGTCCTTGCATGGAGTTACAGCAAGAGAACAAGTCTTCTCTTTCTCTGTTGATGCCTCCTCATCTCAACTAGTCCAATCGGACGATCCAACGGCTAAATTCGCCCTTCCCGTTGATTCCGAACATCGAGCCAAAGTATTCAACCCACTCTCATTTGCTAAACCTCACATGAGAGCCTTTCACTTAGGATGGATCTCATTCTTCACTTGCTTCATCTCAACCTTCGCAGCCGCACCGCTAGTCCCCGTCATCCGTGACAACCTCAACCTCACCAAAACCGATATCGGAAACGCTGGAGTCGCCTCCGTCTCCGGTGCCATTTTCTCAAGATTAGCAATGGGAGCGGTTTGCGATCTCCTTGGTGCACGGTATGGGACCGCCTTCTCCCTCATGCTAACTGCTCCAACCGTCTTTTCAATGTCGCTCGTGGGTGACGCCGGCGGCTACTTAGGCGTCCGGTTCATGATCGGATTTTGCTTGGCCACGTTCGTGTCTTGCCAGTATTGGACCAGCGTCATGTTCAACGGCAAGATCATAGGACTAGTGAACGGCTGTGCCGGGGGGTGGGGTGATATGGGCGGTGGAGTGACTCAGCTCCTCATGCCGATGGTCTTCCACGTCATCAAACTCGCCGGAGCCACTCCGTTCTTGGCGTGGCGCATAGCTTTCTTCGTTCCCGGATTACTTCAAGTTGTTATGGGCATTCTCGTCCTTACTCTGGGCCAAGATCTCCCTGACGGTAACCTAAGTACCCTTCAGAAGAGCGGTCAAGTTTCTAAAGACAAATTCTCTAAGGTATTTTTCTTATATATATATATATAGTCTCATCTTTAACTGTATAATAAATCCAAAATTTGCGAGTCTTTCAAAAATATCTATTGATGCAAACTAGTCACAAAATTATCGAAATTTGCGATTAACTTACGTAAAGAACACACACACCAAATGGCAATAGCCAATTAGCAACAAATTTTATATGAACCATTTTATTGACAGTATTTTATTTCGTTTATTATGTTAATTAATAAATTTATAGTGTCTAACAGTTTTTCTTGTTAATCTTGTATTAGGTCTTCTGGTTCGCTGTGAAGAACTACAGAACATGGATTTTATTCCTTCTTTATGGATCTTCTATGGGAATTGAACTAACTATCAACAACGTTATCTCCGGATATTTCTACGACAGGTTTGATTTCTTATTCGTGAAACCTTAATGATTATATATCTTACTTATCTTTAGTACAAGTAATAACAACTTTTATTTTCTTGTTCTCTACGTATCAGGTTTAACCTTAAGCTTCAAACAGCTGGGATTGTAGCAGCCAGCTTCGGAATGGCTAACTTCTTCGCCCGTCCCTTTGGTGGCTACGCTTCTGATGTAGCAGCTCGGATCTTTGGCATGAGAGGCCGGTTATGGACCTTATGGATATTTCAAACCGTAGGAGCTCTCTTCTGTATCTGGCTAGGTCGTGCTAGTTCACTTCCCATAGCAATCTTAGCTATGATGCTCTTCTCAATCGGTACACAAGCCGCTTGTGGAGCCCTCTTTGGAGTTGCACCTTTCGTCTCGCGCCGCTCTTTAGGACTCATATCGGGTCTAACCGGCGCAGGAGGAAACTTCGGATCCGGTTTGACTCAACTGCTTTTTTTCTCAACTTCGAGGTTTAGTACAGCGGAAGGACTCTCATTGATGGGCGTTATGGCGGTTTTGTGCACGCTTCCGGTTGCGTTTATACATTTTCCGCAGTGGGGAAGCATGTTTTTGAGACCGTCGAGCAATGAAGAGAGATCCAAGGAGGAATATTATTACAATTGTGAGTGGACAGAGGAAGAGAAGCGACAAGGATTGCATGAAGGAAGCATAAAGTTTGCTGAGAATAGTCGATCAGAGAGAGGCCGGAAAGTAGCTTTGGCTGACATTCCATCGCCGGAGATGGGAACTCCTAGTCGTGTTTGAAGACAACAAAGTTACAAGAGATTTTACTTACATAATATAAATCCGTTTTACAGAATCATATAGTCTATGTGAATGTGATATGTACTGAGTAAGATCGTGCTTTGATAGGTAAGGTTCGATGTGCTTGGCACTTATTATTAAATTATTGTAATGTCGGCAAAATGTTCAACAACTATATTTTCTGCCATCTCTAAGCTTTTCCATATATGTCAAGCGGAAAGAAATAAAACAGAGGATCTCTGTCAAAGATGCTTGAAATCCCAAGAGGCCACATGAAGAAAGCTAATAGAATTTAAACCTTGTTGATTTGATTCGAGGCCCTTTTCTTACTTCAGAACTAACAGAATTATTGCCCTAATGAAGTTTAGCTCAATGGGTCTAGATTATTTCCCTAATGAAGAAAATGTTTTGACTCGTCACTCGTATCACTGTTATTTCAGTACAGTGTAATTTTGAATTCTTGTGCTTGCTAAGGACTGAGAGACAAACAAAACGTTGATAAAATTTAACTGAACTGTATAAGCGAACAATTAGATCGAACCAAACAGAGTACTGTTTCTATTTTTCCTGAAATGAAAAGAACAATTCAAACTAATTTTGATTATAATGTACATGCCTAAAAATTCCCTCTGCAGCTCTGTAGTTGATTTAAGATTTCCTCATTTGATCCAACATAATGATAAGAATATTCGAATAATTCTCCGACGAATATTCGTATATAATTTACGAAAAGATTAACATTTTAATATTAAATATAATAATACCATAATCGTCAACATCTGAGTCTTTTTAAAATATATAAATCCTACAATTCCAACAAAAATATTACTTTCTCTCTGTTTCGCCTTCAAAAAAACGATCAACAACAAATAACAAAAAACAAAAAAAAGTGCAGATTGATAATGATGATACTAATATAGAAAGAATCTCTGACCTCTTGAATGCGTAAGAAATGCAGAGATTACGAGTATGGTTTCACTATCTCAAGTGTGGCTTCAGAACTCGTTAATAACCATTCCCAAACCATCAAACCAAAATCATTCACCTCTCTCTTGGCATGATGACCCAATCGAGTCTTTCAAGAGGAGACGACTTGACTTAACTTCAATCTTCAAGTCCAGCTTTAGCCTTAAGGTGCCTCTTGAAGTCCATAATATCACCGTTCCATTTAGTGATACATTGTTTCTCACAAACCCATATCTCATGTGCCACTTGGTTGATCAGCCTGAAGTCGTGACTCACCAGAACCAAACCACCATCCCACTCGTTCAATGCCTCTGCGAGAGAGTCGATTGTCTCAATATCCAAATGGTTAGTCGGCTCGTCCAATAGAAGCATGTTAGGCTGCTTATAAGCCAACCACGCAAATATCACTCTGCTCCTTTGTCCATCAGAGAGATTCTTCATCGGCATAACTTGGGCCTTACCAGTTAGACCAAATCTTCCAATAGCAGCTCTCATTTTCTCCTCTTCATTACCCGGGAACTCCCTCATCATGTAGAGAAGTGCAGGCAATTCCAGGTCTAGCTTCTCAGCCAGATGCTGATGGTACTGAGCAATCTTCAAGTGGTTGTGACGACGCACCATTCCTTCAGTTGGGTGCAGTTCACCAGTCATGAGCTTCAAAAGTGTACTCTTTCCAGCTCCATTAGGTCCAACAAGGGCGACCCTCGAGTCCAAGTCAACACCAAAGTCAAGGTTTTTGTATATGAGATAGTCCGGTGTGTACCCAAAAGAGACTTCCACAAACTGAAGCACTGGAGGTGGAAGCTTCCCAACATCAGCAAAACGGAAAACGAGAACGCTATCTCTGGCAACCTTTTCCGTGAGCCCACCTCTCTCCATCTTTGCCAATGTTTTCTCCTTACTCTGTGCTTGACGAGCAAGTTTGGCTGAACCATGACCAAACCGAGCAATGTACTCCTTCATGTGAGAAATCTGCTCCTGCTCCCATCTGTATTGTTTCATCTGGTTCTCTTCCAGTTCAGAACGAGTCTGGCAATACTGATCAAAGTTACCAGTGTAGTACTTCAGCTGCTTGCTTTGCATGTGAATGATGTTTGTACAGACTCCATTCAAGAAATCCTGTGAGTGAGAAACCACAACAAGGATGCGGTCAAAATTCTTCAGGCTCTCCTCTAACCACACACAGGCTTCCAAATCTGTTGCAGGAGAAAACATTCAAGTCAGCATAAGAAAACACATTACTAAAGAACACACAACAGAAAACTATCCGAAGCAAATACAAAAGAAAGAAGGATCACCAACCTAAATGATTAGTCGGCTCATCAAGCAAGAGGATTGTTGGCATAATGAAGAGAGCTCTTGCTAACGCAATTCTCATCCTCCAGCCACCAGAAAAATCTTTCGTTTTCTTAGCCTGCATTTCCTTATCGAAACCAAGACCAAACAGAATCTCAGCAGCACGTTTCTCTGCAGTTGCAGCATCCAAAGCTTCCAACCGCTCATAGATGGAATCAAGACGCTCTCCGCCTCCATCATCCTGAAAAAAATGCAAATAATAAACAACACTTAATCACCATTCAACACGAGAAATAAAGCTTAATTGGCATCTAGTCTATTGTTGTTTATACAAACCTGCTCAGCAAGAGCTTCAACTTCCTTCTCCAACCTCAACCTCTCCTCATCACAGCTAACAACAGCCTCAAGGGAAGACATGTCAGTAGCTTCAATCTCATGAGAAAGATGGTAGATATCCATGTGATCCGGAATTGGTATCTCTCTTCGTCCAATTGAAGTTAAAAGAGTGGACTTTCCACAACCATTCAACCCAAGTAGACCATAACGCCTTCCATAGTTAAGCTCCAACATTGAATCAACAATGAGATCATGACCATGAAACGTAACAGACAGAGATTCTATCTGCAAATATATTTTCAAAAGTATATATATAACCAATCAAAATTCGAATTATCTGTATATAGTAAAACTCCTATAAAAGTTGAATCATGAAATCAATAAAAAAACAG
The DNA here is from genome assembly GCA_028015245.1 of Cardamine occulta. Classification (NCBI taxonomy): domain Eukaryota; kingdom Viridiplantae; phylum Streptophyta; class Magnoliopsida; order Brassicales; family Brassicaceae; genus Cardamine; species Cardamine occulta. The sequence goes on from CM051390.1 coordinate 18,589,339, forward strand.
AAATATTCACAAATCGAATAACACAAACCATTAAATCATCAACAGTCACAAATCCTGGATATTATTAAGAAAATGAATATCCAATACAATTCATGAAAGGTATCGAAAATCAAATCACAGACTTACTCGAATATCTCTAGATTGTGGATGAGAACACAAAACTCCGGTACAAGTACGATCAGAAATCTGGAGAGTATCGACACCGCTAGACAAGTTATCAACTCCATTGGAAGAAGTAGCGGCCGATTTAGATAAAGCTGCAGCTTTACCACCTCTTTTAGCGGCGGCAGCAGCTTTCTTCTGAGCTGCCTTCTTCTTGCTAGCGTCAGAAACCATCTTTATAATCTCCCTGAAAAAAGAAAAAAAAAATCAAATCCGCCGTACGAAGAAATACAAAATCAAATCCATCGAGAATAAAATACAGATCGTAGAAGATGAATGATAAAATTTTATACCTGGGAAATTGGGGAGATCTGTAGATCTAGGGTTTTCTCGAGTCCGCACAATACCTGTTCGGTAAAAATTAGGGTTAAAGATGGTTTCTGTTGACGGGAGGCGGAAGAATAGGTATTTATAGGAGATGTTACTTGTGAGTGTGCCACGTGTACGGCGAGTTTAAGTTTGCTTTAGAGATTCCAGTTACGTATCAGAATACAACACTGACTTCATCTGGTCGGTCCCGAATAAGGTGCTCTTTTATATGGGCTTGATCAATTTAAGGCCTATATTAGTTGGTAAAGATCCATAAGTAAAACATTTAGGCCCAATTATTCTCCCAATGCTTCGGACTTGTAAACTTGTAAGGCCTGTTTATCATCAGCATGGGAATATTTTTGACACAAATCGATAAGATTTTTTTAACTAAAAGATAGGATATAAGCTCAATTTCGATAAAATGTAGTTCTTACCAGTTTTTTTTTTAGTTTATTCCTATCTTCTCTCATTATCTTGTATTGATGGATTACGCTTTGGTGGTAGTTTGGTTTTATTTTTGTAGTTCAAGTAACTTTTTCACTTGTGCTTAACACATATTGATACAATCAAGTTTTTTTTTTCTTTCTGTGCAATCCACAGTCTTGACTCTTGAGAATCCACGCAGATGTAAATAAGAAACTTGTTCTTGAAAATGATCATGATGATGAACATGAGAAGTCTTATCCAAATCTATCATCTTTTGTGTTCTATTTCATATTGTAGAAAGACTGTAGAATGTAGGCATTCACGAGTTTTCAAGTGAGAATAGTGAAAGCTGATTCTACTTGGAACTTGAAAATGTCCTAGTAGATGGAGTTGTTCACACGATGAGATGTATCAGAAGATCTTCATCATTTCTTTAACTTTGTAATTTTTATTATTATTATTATATATATATATATGTATGCAATTTTAAAATTAGGTATGTGTACTTTAAATTTGTTTTGTTATGTGATTTCACAAAAGGCCTTTTAGTATTTTTCATAGGGAAAAAAAAACAAAAGGAGTTCCCAAGTTTATAAGGAAAAAAAGTTATCTGCATGTCCATGTACCTAATTCCGTGTCAATTTTGAAAGTTTAGCTAATTTTCTCTAATATAAGTCAATACTATATGTTTTGATTAAATCTCATGTATTTTAAGGAAGATGACGACTAACAGACTAAGTCCATTGTATCAATAATATATGTAAAAATAAAAATGTACGAGCAACAAAACAGATTTTTTCAGTTAATTCTCGAAATAGATTTTAAGAAAAAAGATTGCACACACACACACAAAAAAAAGTATTATCTTTTTTTTTGTAAAGAGGAGATAAACCCAGTGAATATTACTATTTTAGGATTTACCATCCAGGATGTCAATGCAGTGAACAATAAAGAACTAAAGTTAAGTCGATTTGATTCATTCAAATTATCGGGTGAACTATTATAATTTCTTACAAAATGACGGATGAACATAGGATATGAGCGTATACAAAACGTAGGCTCTATTCACAGCAACACCTTCTTGCACAAGGAGCGTAATAATGAGGTCCACAACAATGAGAAAATAATCATAAAATCAAATTAAAGAGAGAAAAGACAAAGACATGTAGCCTTTCTAGGGAGTCAATGCTTTGCCCTTTTTTTCTTTCTTCATCTTCTCACATTTTTCCTCTACTTTGGTACTTTTGTGAAATTTCTATTTGATTTGATTTCTTTCTATACACTAATTTCCAAACTTCTTTTGCAATGAGTGAATGATGATAAGGACGAAGAACTTTCTTCTTCCTTGGAAAACAAATTTCAAATCCAATATGAAAACATTCATTTTCTTACGGAAGAGACATGATCCAATGAATTGACGGTTTCGTTGAATCTTCCTCCTAGACCAGACGACTTCGTTGACTTGACAAGTATAAGTCAATCATTCAGTTTCTGATTTGAGTTTTAGTTTGTTTTCTACACTAGTGTATCATAGTTAAGTTATTTTCCTTTAATTCTTGTTAGTTGTTTATAAGGTGATAATCTTGAAATATGTAGCTTGATATACATAAACCCTTTGACCAAAAAAAAAAAAAGATATATACAAATACCTTAAGCAATTTTAACTCATTTGCATGCCTTAGTGTCTAAAACTTTTGGTTCTTGAATCTTGAACAATTCAACTTGTTGTTACCTCTGACAATTTGAAAATCAAATTAAACGCGTACCTAAACATTATATTGGTTTGGGTTTCAGTTCTCTAATCCCAACAAAATTGTACCATTACCATATAAAAAGTGCCGGTTCAATGATTTTTAATGTTCTAAGCAAAAAAAAAATTATGTTATTATTAATTATCCAAGTATTGTTACAAAATTATAATATAAACTTTTTATTGATCGAAGCAAAATTCTACCAATATAACTAAATTTACATACATGTAAGTAATCCTTCAAAAATTCATTAATAACCACAATTTAACTTAAAATTCATTAAGAACACATCCAATTTAATATTTTGTTATATTAAAACCCACAATTATAATTAAGAGTCCAACAAAAAGTCTATAGCTTTAAAAATTTTATTTAAAATATGCTTCAAAAGTTTTGATGTCTTAGGCAATTGCCTCAGTTGCCTGAGCTCTGAGCCAGATCTGCATATCAAACATTGTTTTTTATATGTTCTATATTGGATTAGCTAGGTAAAAGTAAATGTAGTAATTTAATTTTTGCATAGTACTGCATGTAATAATAATAACGTATATGAAGAAATTACATCATGAAAACAACAAATTATATATGCATTTAATAAAGAATCCTCGAATACTCTGGTTACAGCTTTGTTTTATTTTTGTTTTATCCAAATTATGATGTGCATTATAAATGTATAACATCTTCCAATGTGTTTATTTTATTGCTTTCTTTTTTAACCTTTTGTCTTTATCTTTTTTTCTCCTTTTCTTTATTTCTTTTGTGGTCTTTTGTGGTCTTTTGGTCCACTTTTCTTGGCATTTCCCTCCTAAAAGCCCACGTGGTAAGAAGCAACGACAATCATCAAGCCTATGGAAAGAAAAGAAAAACAAAGGGAATCATTTTGATCCCTTATTTGTTTTTAATATTTCCTTAACTAAACTATTTAAAATTTCTTAAAAATATTTTAGTCATATTCTTTTACCAAAATGTATGATGCATCTATCACGAACCCTCTTTAATTGTTGATAAAAATCATCTGTCTTCTTCCTAAAGTATTCTTTCATCTTTCTCCATCAAACTTTTCTTATATCAACAAACAATAATCGATTTAATGTTTAATAAAAAAAAAGAATTGATTTAATGAGTTCCTTTAGAATTATAACATTCTTTCTTGCTTTTCTATTATCATATATTCTTTGCATTTTATTTTATGTCCTACCCCTGTCCGATTATACAAATTAACCATCTTATAAACAGTATGAATGAATCTTCCCCTCTTCAAAATGTACCCTATTTAATGTAGCATTTTCTTTTTAAGTTTTAAAAAGGGAAATTTGTTATCAAGGCTTATATAAAAGTGAAGGTAAAAAAAGATGTATTCTTACTAAGACTAATTATCGGAGTTTGAAAACACTTAGTTTTCTTGACGAAAAAAAGAAAAACACTTAGTTTTATTTCTATTCAAATCATTTACATTGGCGAAATAAGAATTAGCAGTGAAAATTTGTAAGTTGAGAGACCAGGTCTAGTTTTTTTGTTAAATTTTAATTTTTAAAATTACAAAGCATTTTTTAAAAATAGAATACAGTAAAACTTCTATAAATTAATAATATTAGGACTAATATATTTTTATAATATTTTATTAATTTATCAAGGTTATTAATTTATAGAAGTGCTATTTGGGTCAAAATAGTAATTTGGGACCGAACAAAATTATTAATTTAGTGAAGTATTAATGAATCGAATATTAATTTATAGAGGTTTAACTGTACAAATAAAGCTTCTTATCAAGTTTTTATTTTCGACAACTATAGCTACACATCAACGGGATATGGTAAACTTTTTAATTTTGTAAAGTGAAAAAGGTTTCTTAAAAAAATATTCCAGTTAATATTTTATGTATAAGATGGATAAAGAGTATGAAATTTATAAGCGTGTTGAAAGCTTTATTAGTTACTTTTATGTGATTTATTTTTAAATCCCTTAGTTTCCTCGAACTCGAATGTAACTTTCCTAGAAAACAAGGTTGGAACCTTGAAACTAACATGTATGAAGATGATCAGCACGAAGCATCATGATGATGCATGAAGCACCCGCATCATGATCCCAAGTTTTCAACACATGTTCATGCATATATGCTTTTATTTACTCTCTCTGTTTCATTTTATTTGTAGTTTTAAGATTTTTTTTTGTTACAAAATAAATGTTGTTTTGGATTTCCAATGCAGATTTTAAATAAAATTTATTTTATTACTCTTATTATTTTAATGTGATAACCAATGAAAAAACTTGTTTAGTGTATTAATGAAAGATAAAAAGAAAATTTGAATGTTTTCTT